>PJEM01008136.1:74882-86517 GCA_004023845.1 Helogale parvula | reverse complement strand
AGGTGTCCCAATTCCTTTTTATTGATGAGTGATTTAGTCCATGGTGTGAATATACCAGTTTGATTATTCATTCATTGGTTGGTAGACACTTGAGTTGTTTCCAGTAGTTTTTTTATGGAAAAAGCCACTATTATGAAAGAAGCTACTATGAGTGTTTGCATACAGGTCTTTGTGTGGACATAATGCTTTCACTTCTCTTTGATAAATCTGTAGGAGGGGACTTGTTAGGTCGTATGGTAAGTGGATGTTTAATTTCATAAGAAACTTCCAGACTCTCCCCCAAAGTGGCTGTACCACATGTGTTCTTACCAACAACATAAGAGACTTCCAGTTGCTTTACCTCCTTGGCAACCTGTGGTATTATCAGTTTTTAAAATTTTGGTTGTTTTAGTAGAGATGGTTTGAATTTCATTACATGAATATATAACTCCACTCTCAACTAGGGCTGTCTGCTTACTTCCTAATCTGATTACACTGGGTCCAGCTACAGGTCCCAGATTGTGATTGTCCAGAACTCTTCCTAAGATTCCTGCTGGGTTCCTGAGAAACCTTGGCCGGCCTGCCTCCACGTTCCCACACCCTGTCCTGCTGTCTCTGCTTTACACTGTGATGACTGGATAGGACCAGGACTCTTCACCGGTCTTCACAAAGGTTCACTCACACCAAACAGTTCATGGAGCAAAGAAGCCTAAGTCTTCACTGGAGACTTAGTAACGTTACTGAAGGGAGGGTTTCCAAACACAGCTTTTAAAAGACCTTGCTGACTCTCCCCACTCTCTGCCTTCTCCCACCTGCTCACGCTCCCCCACAGTGGCATCACTCAGTTCAAAATTATTTCCTGTGAGAATCATTTCTTCAGAGAAAAGGAATGAAGAGAACACAATAGACATATTCTGCTGTGCTAAGAAAAAAAAAAGTAATTTGGCTGACAGAACCAAGGCCACTAAGAAGATGCAGTGTATGACTTTCAGAATTATCTTCAAATTTATAGCTACATAGACAAACCCAGGGCAGTGTTACTTTTGTGTACATACAGAAGTACTCTTTTTCTCACAAAGTTTTTGAAATTAGTATGGAGAGACACTAGTAAGACTGAGAGTAATTGGGGGGGGGGTTGTTTGTTTGTTAAAGTTTGTTTATTTTGTTCGAAAATGCATGTGTGTGAGTGGGGGAGGGGCAGAGAGCGAGGGAGGGAGAGAATCCCAAGTAGGCTCCACGCCACCTGCACAGAGCCTGATGCACGGCTCAATCTCATGAACTGTGAGATCATGACTTGAGTGAAATGAAGAGTCGGTTGCTTGTCCACCTGAGCCACCAAGGTGCTCCTGTGAGTAATTGTTAAGACTGCTGGCTCTGGGCTCGAATCCCATCTGTACCACTCACTTGATAAGTAGCCAGGATGGAATTAGTTAATCCCTTTGGTTTTTGGTGTTCTCATCTGCAAAATGGATAAAATAAAAGGACCTACCTCCTAGGGTTTTTGTGAAGAACAGATGTGTTCATGCATGCTAAGGGCTTACTGGCACACTGAAAGTGATCAACTACATGTTATGCTTTAAAAGGAGACGTAGAACTAACAGAGCTTTTAGGAGGGATAAGGAATGGTATAATTATATGAAGAGGTCATTAGCCACATGGTATAACCAGCCAGCTAGGGCCAAGGGATAACCACGGCAGACCCCGCCTTCACCTGATATGTTGTCCCCTAATTTTAAGCTTAAAAGAAAAATGCTTTTCACTGTTTTTGCTCATAAATAAGGCAAAATAAATGTGTGTTTCCCCTTTGTGTTACTCCAACTGTATTGAGTAAGCCAACACCGGTTCCAACTAATTGCTAGAGAACCTAAAATAAAGTGTGATTTTATAAACAGTCAGTAAACAGTTTATTCACAAAATGTCCTGATACTTGTGAGTGACCAGTGTCTTAAGGCGTAGGCCCTGGCACTGGAGAGCTGCTTCAATGGAGAAGCTGAATATTGAATACTAAAGTCTGAACTATAACATAGTACAGAAAAGTCAGGGAGATTTTTAAGATTCAGTAAAATATATAATTTCCTCATTTGCCTCTTCTTCCTTTGAAATATTTCAACTAACTAAGAGCAATGTGTTTTTTAGAAATCAGGATCATAGAAGTTCCTAAATTTCTGTGACAAATTTTTGAAAAGAATTGTAGTGGGTAGGTTTTTGCAATCTTCCCCTCTGCTGCTCCCTTCTAAGAGAATGGGGTTAATGGTGCAAAGTGTGGAGAGAGGAAACTGGAGAAGCTTGAAGAGGCTAAAATAATTTATTTTGGAAAGGTCAAAGAGCTGTTGGCTAGAGAAAATAAATGAAGATGAGAAGAGGAAGGATCAAGAGAGAAAAGCCAGCCAGCCCAGGCTGTGCAGTAGAGTGGTTGGAGGACTGTGGGGTAAAGACCTTGGAAGTAACTGTCTACCCCATGGAAACTATTCTAAGGATGTGGCATATATTAATTCGCTTAATCTTCCCAACAGCCATAAAGGTGGCCATTATTTGTTCCTACTTAACAGATGAGGAAACAGCCATGGAACATTTAGGGAACTCACCCAAAGTCACATAACTAAAAACCGGCCAAGCTGAGATTCAAATCTAGGCAATGTGTAAGTGAAATAAGGCAGACAGAAAAAGGCAAATACCAGATGATTTCACTTATATGTGGGATCTAGAAAACAAAATTAAACAAATCAGAAATAGAATCATAAAAACAGAGAAAAAACTGGTAGTTGCCAGAGGGGAGGAAGGTGAAACAGGTGAAGGGGATTAGGGGATACAAACTTCCAGTTTGAAAATAAAAAAGACATGGGGATGAAAAGTATGGCTTAGGGAATTTAGTCAGCAATATTGTAATAACTTTCTATGGCGGCAGATTGACTCCACTTACTGTGGCCAGTATTTCATAATGTATGTAATTGTCACATCACTATGCTGTGCACCTGAACTAATACAATATTTTAAGTCACAAAAATAGACAGCCTGGCTATAGGGTAATAACAGGGGAAGGAGAGTTTCTTAAAATTCTGCTGTGAGAATGAGGTGTGCCTGGGTGGCTCAGTCAGTTAAACATCCTAGTCTTGGTTTTGGCTCAGGTCATGATCTCATGGTTTAATGGGCTTGAGCCCTGTGTCAGGCTCTGCATTGGCAGCACGGAACCTGCTTGGGATTCTCTCTCTCTCTCTCTCTCTCTCTCTCCCCCTTTCTCTGTCCCTTCACCACTCACTCTCTTTCAAAATTGGTAAACTTAAAACAAATTCTGCTCTAAGTGATGACTGCATCCACTTTCTTTCCCTGCAGTTGAAGGGCTACGGTCTGGGAGGTTCGCTGGTGTGTTTGCTGTGGCTCCATGCAGAGGCAGGACTTGAGAGTGAAAACAAGGAGATCTGGCTGTAGTCTGATGACTTTCAGTGTTCAGTGTTTAGACCACTCTGCAGACAGACTCCAGGAGGAAATTTTCACCAGGGATAAAAGAGTTACAGGAGCTTGTTTCATATTTATCTGGGCCAGTGAGCCCCAGAGAAGAATCATGATGTGCACATGAAGCATGATTAGAAAAATTGCAGCAAACGTGAATTTTAAGGTCTGCTGTCAAATTTCTTTTAGACTTACTGCTGGATTTTTTGGACTTGGGCACTTGGACCAGTTTTTATTTTTGTCGCTTGGCATTACTTTTTCTGTGACCAGACAGTTCTTTTATGTTTAGTTAAGAAGTGTAGGCAAAATTCACCTCTTTCTCTCTATCTCAGATGACCTATTTCTAAACTACTGCCCTCCCCTGAAGTATTGCTATTATGACATGGTAGAGATGAGTATTCTTTTGTATATTTATAGGCATTCTAGAAGGCATTATTGTGAAATAATGCAACTTCTTTGAAAATTTCTTATTGATCAGAGCTGGAGATTGTATCCAATAATGTCTTTTAGGCTGGGTTGAAATACGTGTTTTCTCTGTCAACATTAGTTACTAAATAGAAATCTAATTTGGAATCAGAGATTTTTTTTCCTCCTTTATTTTTATTTTAGCATATTGATTTTATGTTATCACACTTGATGATGTACTTAGAATTTTTTGACGCAAATATAAGTTATAATAGGGGATACATGATAACTTTTTCCCAGTGCTTCAGGAGCATTTTAGCTAACTAAATTTATATCTTCTTTTTAAAAAAATGAAAATAAAAATCCTTAATTTTTATGAGGTTTGTTTTGTGAGATAAATACTTTGATGAATGAAAGAAATTTAATGCCTGCCAGAATCACAAAATAAAGCATTAATGGAGTCAGAATGTAATTCCATCTGCAATTTGCAAACAAAGTTTTCTAGAATATAGGTTCTAAAGTCTTATCTGCTTGTTTTAAAGTAATCTCATTTTCTTCCCTCTGAATTATCTCGTTTGGACAAGTAATTGTTGAATTACTGAAATATGCAGAGCACTGGTCTGGCCAGTGAGGATATTTAAAAAATGAAGCAAGAAAGATACTTGTTGCAATTTTTTTTCAATTTCAAGATGTGGATCTTGTACACGAGACATTAACTCTCAGTACATGGTAACAAGACAAATGTTAAATGAGTTCAGTAATCAACGCATTAGCTCAAAGACTGAATTTTGAGAGCTAGAGAAATTACAGAGGAAAGAAGCAAGCTGTGGCCTCTTAGAGCAGACTCCTGCTGTTTCCATCGCAGCCTCAAGAGAGAAGCACATGCAGGCTTTACATGAGAGGGTGGAGGCAGGGTACATGCTTGCCCGCCATCTCGTGCTGACTGGGTCTTAAATTTGAGAAGTGAACATGGGACAGATAAACATTATGACTTTATGCATAATCCTTCAATTCTAAGTCAGGCTAGATGAAAATACAGCAGCTACAAAAAGCAGCAGAATTTAATTGCAGACTGTCCGTTGATCTCTATCTATTTTAATCTTAAAGAATTGGCTGGTTTTGTGGCCTTTTAAAAAAATCTATCAATTGTTCATTGCTTATTCCCCTGCAGTAGTCTTTCTCGTGGCCTTGTTTTTAGAAACAAAACAAAAGTACTCCGCAAAGTTTCCATTTGTTCTGGACTTGATGTCATGATGGTGATGATCTTTTCTCATTGCTTTTCCACACTGCCCTTTGACTAATAAACAAGTGTATTTTACAGGCAAGATGGTTACCACCTTGCTAAGGAAAAACATTTGTTAAGAGCAGCCGATGAAAAACACGGTGCTCATAGGTTAAATCCCTGAGGCCACGCTGCTGATCCAGGAGAAGAAGGAAGGGTGAATGGAAGCTTGAGACTGATAGGCTGTGTTTCCCCAAATCTCATTTTTAACGCTCAGAAAATCTGGTTCGGACTGAGGGCTCTGTTTTATTCAATATGAAGTTTATCTTCATTGGTACTTTCAGGATAACCATTCCAGCACTTGATTGAACGCATTACGTTTTAATGTAATAGATCATTTGTAAGTATAATTTTGAGAAGTTTTACATAGGCCCTGAAGATAATGAATAGTAGAGGTTTGGAACAAGTTGTAGGTAAGCATAACAATTCCTTTGTATAATATCTAACCTAGAACTACATAATTAGGATTTTTAATTACTAAGTAATTTTCATTTTTATGCATTCTTAACAAATTAAGGTGGTTGTAAATAATATTGCTACTTTCAATAGACATATGTGCAGATATCTATATTCACTTAGTAAAAGGTAAGATTACATAGGTAAAGTGCCTTATAAATTGTTAACGACACTGCATTCTCTCTTATTATATCTCATCTAAAGATGTCTGCTTATTTCACTTCTATGAGGGCGGAAGTCAATATTTCAGGCTTAAGAAAAAATTTTTAAAAATTTTAAATTCTTATTTATTTTTGAGAAAGAGAGAAAGAGACAGTATGAGCATGGGAGGGACAGAGAGAGAAGGAGACACAGAATCTGAAGCAAGCTCCAGGCTCCAAGCTGACAGCACAGAGCCTGACAAGGGGCTCAAACTCACAAACCTCATGATCATGACCTGAGCAGAAGTTGGATGCTTAACCAGTTGAGCCACCCAGGTGCCCCAAGGGGAAAAAAATTAATATTTAAGAAGATTTAAAAAACAAAAGATGAGGATCTATAAAAATTTTTGAATCATATTTTTCTATTTCCATCACTTCACAGCAGTGAAACAAAGTCAAAGTGACCTGGATTTAGAATTGCAGAGATCTTTGATCATTACACAGTATTTGATGGCCATAAGTACTGTATTTGTGGTCTTTTTCAACATAACGAATTGCCCTAAGCTGAGTTATTTTGAACAACACACATCGCTTATGTCACAGTTTCTGTGGTTCAGGGATTCTGGAGCGGCTTAGCAGGCTGACTGGTTCTGGCCCAGGTTCCCTGCAGGGGGCAGCACTCAGGAGACAGGCAGGGGGGTTTGACTCCTGCTTGAGGATCCACTTCCCAGAGAGCTCACTCACAGGCTTGCTCGATGACAGCAGGCCTCAGTTCCTCACCAAGTGGGGCTCTCCATACGTTGCTCAGTTTCCCCACCACGTGAGGGTGGGGGGCAGGTTGGAGAAGGAAGCTCCAGAGCCCTGTCTGGCTGAGTCTCCAGAGTTGTGCACCTTCGCTTCACGGTATTCTCTTCTTTAGGAGCCCGGGCATCAAGTCCGGCACAGACTCAAGTGGAGGAGAATTCCATTCCACCTCTTGAAGAGAGGAGTATCAAAGAATTTGAGGAGATGGAAGCCACCAGAAGTACTAGATATGCTTTGAGGCTTTATTCCCTTTCCTTAAAAATGGCCAGATGATAAAAGAAGAATTCTGTCTGTCAGTAAAAATTATTTCTCCTCCTTTCATGTACTACATGATGACATGAATTATCAGAAGTGACATAGGCTGGATTTAAACAAAGGTGGAGTTGGTGTGTGTTCTGTTGGCATGAGGGAAAGAGAAAAGAGGAAGCAGAAAATTAAAAAAAGGAAGACTGAGGAGACACAAGGAAGATGTCTGCTTCTTTGGGTTGTGGCAAATGATTGAGGCATTAAGAGGCTTCTGAAATGTTATGTCACAAATGCTGGTCTACATGAGGTCACTGTTTGCATGCAATTTAAATGTTTTGCTTCATAATATCCACAGGAAGTGCTCACTGGAATATCCTCATTATCTCTCTGCACCATTGTTTGTCTGCATCCGTTGATGAGTCAAAAGCAGAAGGAATGTGTCTAGTCCTTTGGCACAGAGTTTGCTTGAGTATAAACTGGGCGCGGAGACAAGGCTGTGCAGGCGGGCAGAGGCAAGATCATGTAGAGCCCTTCAATACCATGCAGAGGAGGGCTGAATTCTTTTTAAGCCAGGAAATATTTGCTATTATTAAATATATGTATGGCCACAGCAATAATAATGAACAGTTTTCTCTGTTTAATATATAACCCAGAGCCATATAATTTGACACTCGATAGATCTTGATAAGTAAATAATTTCTGTATTTGTTCATATATGGAGAAAGCATTGTATCCATAAGAAGGAGGCTTTTGCAGTAATCCAAGCTAGAAGTGGACCCTGTCTGAGGCAGAGAAAAAAGAAGTGGATTTTATTACACTTCTATTTAGGAGATAGAGGAATTGATAAAATAGAGGAATAAGTAGAAGAATCTATAATACATTTTAGGGTTTTTAGATAGGAGGTAACAGAGGAGAGTTGTGATATTCCCTAAAGAAAAACATGTAACAGAAAGAATTAGTTTGTGGGAGTCAAAATAATTAGCTCTCTTTTTTGGGATTATGTTATTTTACTGTTGAATAGTTTCTTCTGTCTCCTCAAATCTTAGGGCTGCCTCCCAACCCCACTTTCACCCCTGCATCTGAGTCCACATACTCTTGTTTTCCTTTTACTTCTAGGGACAAACAGTCTGTGAAATAGCGAGGATCAGTCTCGCATGTGTGCACCAGATCTCTTTCCATGTCACCTGCTCACTGACAAATCTCGGCAGTTTCCCCCCTCCTGGCCCACCCATGTCCAGGATCATCAGTTTTTCCCTCTCTACCAAACTGGTTCATCAGCATGTAAATATGCTGTCATTTCCCTCATCTTAAAGGTGAGACACCCACTGGACATCTGCTTTCAGAGACCACCTCATTCCTCTGATTAGCAACAGAGCAAGTCTTGCTTGGAAAGAGCTGTCCACAAGCAGTTGCCATTTCTGTTTCCTTCGATTCTCTCTTGAACATACTCCATCCATGTCTTTGCCCTCTCCACTCTGAAAACCGTGCTTGGCAATGTCCCATGACCTCCAGAGGGAGCCAGTGATCCTTCCACAGTCCTCACCTGGCCGTGCCTGTCTGCAACATGTGACATTGTTGGTGACCAGTCATGCCTCCAGGCCAGAATGTTTTCATCTACTTTCCAGGACCTCAGAATCCCTAGTTTTCCTCCTGCCTCTGACTTCCTTCTCACCCCCTTGGCTGGTGTCTGCTTACCACAGCTGTGCGGCTCGGCCCTGAACCCTAGTCTCTGCTCTAACTACATGAACTTTTTCAGTGATTTTATCTACTCTCCTGGCTTCACATAGCATTTATATGCCAACCAAACAGATACTGCAACTGTACTGTTTCTTCAGTTTAGATTCTTATGCCTGCCTAGGTGGCTAAGTCGGTTAAGCGTCTGACGCTTGGGTTCATTTGGCTCAGGTCATTATCTCATGGCTTCGTGGGTTCAAGCCCCACATCGGGCTCTGTGCTGGCAGTGCAGAGCCTGCTTGGGATTCTCTGTCTCCCTCTCTCTCTGCACCTTCCCCACTTGCTCTCTCTCAAAATAAATAAACTTAAAAAGAAATAAACTCTGATGTCCAACTGCTTACTTCTCTGCCTGTATGTCTAACAGGCATCTTGAAATTAACATATGGAACACTGAACTCCCAATCTTCCTTCCCACCAAACCTGCCCCATGCTCATCCCCACCATACTTAACCGCTTCTCTCATTCTCGCTAAATTCCTTGAGGCTATCTCTGCCTTCTTTCTTTCTCACACAGTGGACATCTAATTCACCAGTAAACACCGCCGGCTTTCCCTCCAATCCCTGTTCTCCACCTGCGCCTCCATCACCCTGGTTCAAGCCACTGATACGTAGTACCTGAGTTACTACTATAGCCTTGCTGTAGTGTCCCTGCCTTGAGCCTTTAAGTCCCTACACTCTATTCTGAACACAAACCTTATAAAACTTGTTAGATCTCATTACTCTCCTGATCAAAACTGTCTTATACCACCTCATCCCAGAAGAAAAGTTCCACATGCCCTGGCTCCTGGTGCCACTCCTATCTCATCTCCTGTTTTCACCCTCCCATCCTCTCCAGCACACTGGCTGTCTTGCTGTTTGTCAATAATCCGTAAGCTCCAGCCCCAGAGCCTTTGCACACACTGTTCCCTCTATCTGGATGTGCCCCCCTAGTTGTCCACATGGTTCACTCTCTCATCTCCTTTGGGCTTTTACTCAAATGACATCTCAGTGGGACTTTCCTTGCATATGCTTATTGAATTTCAACCATTACTTCCATCCCTGTTCTGTTTTCTCCATAATACCTAAGCACTTAATCACCATCTGACTCACTACATGTTAACTTACTGGTGTATTTCTGTTTCTCCTCACCAGACTGTATGCTCCACCAAAGCCAGCTTCACAGAGGAGGTATGTTTAAACTGCATTTGTGGTATGCAGTAATCTGGTTAGCCTAAGAACTTCTTTTGCAGATGTTTTTCTCTGCCATCTTGAACCCTGGTACCCAAAACAAATTGACAAGTTAAGGGATTGCAAGTAGGAATTTAATCAAGGTCATGTGTTAAGTAGCGTTATGGCTGGGAGCTTCGTGCTGACTCTCAGAGATCAGTAATAATACTTTTTGTTGATATCACCATCCCCATTTTAGATGAGGAAAGGTGGACTTGTCAAGAACAGGAAATTTCCCAATATTGCATATCTTCTCAGTGGCAGAGCCGGGGTTTGGAGCCACGTCGTCTTTATTCTAAGGCTGCGTTTTTCTCATCATGAAGTAATTACCTTCTTTCATCTTTATTAATGGTTGTACCTCAAAAGCTACCACCCAACTCTTTTCCTATTTTAGTTTTTGAAAATGCAAATTATGGACTGGAATAATAATAAAATACAGAGTTGCAAACAATGATTCCAAATACTGTTAACTTCTTTGTATATTATCTGGCACAGCTGTGTGGGGGAGGGCACGTCTTTTTTTTTCTGGCAGCACCTACAATGAGGAGTTTTGCTAGTGAGACAGAGGTCTGTATCTGAGCTTCCATGTATGATTACCTTCTGATCATCCATGTGAAGGAAAAAAACACCTAGAGATAAATTATGTTTTGGCTCTGATGACATAACAGACTGTATTCTCTATGTGAGGATCTGCTGAGTGTAAAAAAAAGAAAAGATCATACATATGCACATACACTTTTTTTTTTGCCCTGGGTCTCTTAAGCTAAATGATACAGGTACTAGCTTCTCATGGTCATGGGATGGTGAGCTGGGCCAGTACAGGTGAGAGCAGGGGTGTGAACACTCAGTTCATCTCTCACAGAGGAGATGGCTGCTCACGACCTTTGATGCCAGCTCTCCTTTGTAAATGAGATTCAGCCCATTTTGTGTTCTGATGCGTGAGACTTGCTTTTTGCCGTTTTTCTGTGTTACTTCTCTTCTGTTTGTATTTAGTGCACACTATGGGCATGCTGTATAAATTATCGGGAAGCTTTATTAGCACAGCATCTTCGTGCACTCTTCCAAGTGCAGGCAGTGCTGGAACAGACTTGATCCTGGTTTAACAGAGTCCAAATCCAGCAAGACCATCCAGGGGTAAGCCTGTGCTTTGTAGGCCAGCACCTGGCAGAATGCAAAACACCACCCAGAAGATACATCTTAGTTATTAAATAGATCCCAGGCTCCGAAGGCATTTTTGGCAATGTCACGTGTAAGGGTGGGCACAAACAGTGGTAGATTTATTCTGACACAAAGTACAGTTATATAATATATATCGAGTGTATAATACTTTTTGTTATTTTGGACTTAGTACCAATTAGACAGAGACAGAGTTTGAAAGAGAGAGCTCTGAATTTGTAGCAAAAGTGATTTAGTCTTGAGTGCTGGCTTATGATCAGTGATTCCTTGAGCAACATTCTTCCCCTCTCTGTGCCTTAGGTGACTCAGTTGTAAAGTTTCAACATGAAGTGCAAACACATAGGATGGTTTTAAAGGTCCCAGTGAGACAAGCAACTTGATGGTGCCCACCACCGAGCTAGTGAAGGCTCAGAAAAATGTCCGTTTCCTCCCTTTATGGAGGGTGGCCAGGCCAGACGGACGGGGGGATGGAAAGTTAAATCATGATAAACACTGAACATACCCTGCCATGGGAAAGACGGCAGGCTCTTCTCGGCTACGTAACCTTTGTGTCTCCGGCAGTTTTTAAAGGGCATGTAAGGAGACTTTGCACAGTAGCGTGCTGCTCTGTCTCAGGACTGCATCTCTGTGTCCCAAGGGACAGAAGGGTCTAATAAGAAGGCAAAAGGTTCCTGTGGTTCTATATTTAAGACTTTTACCTCATTGCTTAAAAGCTAGTGAGGCAGAGAGTTTAGTATCTGGCAGGGGAGAGGAATTTTTTG
>PJEM01008136.1:7398-74782 GCA_004023845.1 Helogale parvula | reverse complement strand
TGAATATAGAACCTTTTTATGTTGCATAAGAGATTCTTGGATATAAAGACATGTCATAAGATTTATAATGAAAGTCACAACAACTTTTGATTTGTCTACGATTTTGGAACTGTTTTTTAAAGTTATAACTTTGAAATTGTTTCATCCCTTTTGATGAAAAGACACATTGTTAGCCAATTTGACAATAAATTATATTTTTAAAAAGTGAAAATGAAAAATAAAAAAATAAAATACACATTAACAAGATAAGCATATGTATGGGATTTATAGACAGCCAAGGATCTTGGGAAATCCTTGGTCTTTACAATTCCTTTAAAGAATAGTACTTAAGAATCTATATTTTATATTAGTGCAGGTTTCACTTTCCCTTTGCAGGAAGTAGTAGAAAGAACTAGGTTTGAGATCACACCTGCAGATCATCTGGTCTACACATTCTCAGACTCCTATTTAACTTATCTGAACATCAGCTACCTCTGTGATAAAGTGGGAATAATATCTACCTGAAAAATTTGTGACAAAAGTTAAATGAATTAACAGATACAAAGCGCCTGTCATATAGCAGTCCCTTCCTTCTCCCTTGTTTAAATGGCATTTAATTTAGGATTATGAAAATTTTTTTGGCTGGGAATAGATTTATTAACTATATTAGAGATACTGGCCATTACTCATGTATTTCTCATGTCAGTTATTCTAAGGGCATTGTTGTTTATATCTGGTAACTTTCTCAAAGTTTCTTTTCAACTTGGCTGCCTCTTCCTAGCCTCTTGGGCCATCAGAATAAACTAAAAGTGTCCACTTCTCTTACATTCTTACTTTTGTTGTCTGCAACCCTGGAAGATCCATAAACATACTCTTGAGAGAAACAGTAGGTGTAGTAGTGTTTATATATATACATGGATAACATGGATCACAACCAAATAAAATCCGCCCTACCAGTCATTTTAAAAAAAAGCCAAACCTTGACTCTCAAATTTATTAGCAAAAGCCAAACAACAGCAGAAAGGTCAAAACTTGAAAATTACACATAGGCAATACGGAAGAGGAGAACCAATATAGACAATAAAGATTAAAAAACTGTTCATTCTCTCTAGTAATCAGGAAGATGCAAAGTAAAGCAACAGTGAAATATATTTGTCTAGCTGTCAGATGGCCAAAAATCGAAAAGCCTGGTAATACAAGGTGCTGATTAGAATGTAAGGTTAACAAAAACTCTTAAGCTTTGCTGGTAAAAGTAAACGTTCTGTAATCCCTCTGAAGATTTCACCAAAGAAGCTCTTAGATATGTGCACAAGCAGACCTCCATAGAGATGGTCACTGTAGATGGTCTTTAGAATTCTAATAGCAAAAAATTGGAAACAACCCAAACATTCATCATTCGGGGATTAGATGAATAAAATTTGGTATGGAATACAACATTATATGTAAAATGAATGAGCCAGACATTGAATACAATAAAAGGTTGCAAAATTATGCATTTCTTATTATTTTATTTGGGTAACCTTTTTGAAAGATGAAACTACTATATCTGGCTTATAGATTCATATATTTCTTAGAAATAGAATGCTAGGGGTTGACTCTGGGAAGGAAAGACGGGAGGAACAAGAATGGGCCTGGGAGGAGAAAGTCCAATTTAATTTTCTTAGCTTAATTTAAAAAAGGAAACATCCTCAAATATTAACACCTAGTAGTTCTTTATCAGTGATTCTCAAAGTGTCTTCTATCTTTGGACTAGCAGTTTGCAGCATCACCTGAGAGGTCTGAGAAATATAGATTCTCGGGCTGCAACCCAGATCTGCTGAATCTGAACCTATGGGGTGGGGCCCAGCAAGCCATGTTTAACAAGTGCCACACTGCCACTGTCGTAGGTGACAGAGATATGGATGTTTACTATCTTATTCTCTGTGATTTTCTGTAGTTTTAAAATTAAATGTTGTCACGAACAATCTTAAGCTTTTCTTTCCCACTCTGCCAAAGTCCTTCTAGGCCCTAAGTTCCAGCTCCATATCTAAAGGATTATTAAGAGCATAAACTTCTTACTGCCACATAAATTCCCAGATATGGAGAGATCACTTAATATCAAGCAAAGAGCAGAGAAAGAAAATGGGCAAATATAATTAACTATTATTCAAATGCAAATTGTTGAGTAAGTACATCACCCTCAAAACTATTTGCTCCCTCTGACACTTTCCCATTATCATCAACAGCAAATCTCCATCAAGCATTGAGTGCATTCAGGACAAAGCAAAGTACCAATGCTACAGTAAGGCATAGGTATAAATCATGTCCTTAGAAAACAATGTAGTTGGAGAGCCAGGAAGAGAGTAGAGAAAATGAGGTTAAAAATGAGACTCCCTCATTGTGAAATGCATGGCATACCCAACTGCCACACAGAATCTCAGAAAGGTTTGAAGGGAAGCTTTCTGTAGACTCTGCCTCAGTAGAGAAAGGGGAAGGTAATATTTCAAGGAGTGATGCGAACAAAGGTCATCATAGTGTTCTAATTCAAAGACCCGCTTAAGTGATTTTGGTTCAAGCTGAGGGTGTGGAATCTATCATCAGTTTTCATCCTTTAGATGGATGGAACATTACAATGTTTTGAGTAAAAAGACGATTTGTATTTGCAGAGCAGTGTCCCAAGAAGATAAATTTGGCATCGGTGTCAAAGGTCAACTGAAGGCAGAAAAACAATTAGCAATGAGATGTCAGGGCTTTCAAAGAAAGTGAGGATTTAGATGGTGAAACACAAGATACAGTATGGGGTGAGGAAAAGTGAAAAAGGAATGGAGAATAATTCTAATGGAATGTATTAGTTTCTTATTGCCTCTGTAAAAAAAATACTACCAGAAATTTAGTGGCTTAAAACAACACAAACATATTATCTTATAGTTTTGGATGTCTGAGCCTAAAAGAGTTCTCACTGGTCTAACATCAAGGTGTCAGAGTGTTGTGTTCCTATGTGGAGTCTCTAGGGGAGGAATCTGTTCTCTTGCCTTTTCCAGCTTCTACAAGCTGCTTCCATCCCTTAGCCTGTGGTCCCTTCTTCTGTCTTCAAAACCTGCAGCTAACCATCCTCAAATCTCTGACTCCAACTCTTCTGCCTCCTGCTTTCTCTCAAAAGGATGCTTGTGATTACAGTTGGAGGACCCACCCAGATGAGTCAGGATAATCTCTTATCTCCAGAACCTTAAATTAATTGCACCTGCAAAGTTCCCGTTTGCCATGTAAGGTAACACAGTCACAAGTTCTGGGGATTAGGAGGAGAATATCTTTGGGGGAAATTATTTTGCCTACCACATGGACTATGGCCACAATTTGATGATTGCCTAGGATTCAGAAGAGAGGTGAGAAAGCCCAGATTAGTCAGACCAACTCTGTCACTTTCCATTTTCTTACTTGTAAAACAGAAGGAGAAGGTGGTGTAGGGGGTGAGATTCTCTTTCAAGCCTAACACTCTAAGTAGAATGTCACCTCCATGAGGACATGGATTTCTATCTGTCTTGTTCCCTACTGGGTTTTCATTGCCTAGAACAATGACTGATACATGAGGGACTCAGAGATTATTTGTTGAGTAAAATATTTTTTGTTGAATGGATGACTGAGTCAAGATTTTGAAAAGAGCACTGGGGAGACTTCTCCACTGGCTCCTATATGTATTACATTCTCGTTTTCTTGGTGAAGTAAGGTTTTGGCTCAGGCTATACATAGTTTAGGGTCCTGTCATTATGATAGAGGCAGCCCATGGAAGGGACAGAGTGATAGCTAAGAATTATAGAATCTGTTCCTTTCCTCCCTTGCATTTTTAGCTTCCATCCTGAGTATTCCTTGGAATGGAGAATATGGAAGTGTACTGAGATTGATGTATGGCTCAGTAAGTGTCTGGGGCAGCTGCTAATTGAAGAAGAAATTGCTCACGGTGACAATGATCAGTTGCCCCTGAATTGACCAGCTGTCACATTTCACTCTGTTCACTCAGTGAGAGTCAAGTCTTGCCCATTGCATTCCTAAAAGAACACTTGACCCTGTGAGTCCATAATATCCATTTATGCTGTGGAAAGTGCCAGTAAAATAGAAAACAGAAGCTTCGTTGTGCTTAAAAAAAAAAAAAAAACATAGAGTACTGGCATTTGAGGATCCAGGTAGCCAGCAGGTAGGCAGAGTGATTGGGCTTTCTGATGTGGAAACTAATACTGTCAAGGGGCTTTGCCTCTAGATACAAGGTCTGACACACACTTGCCATAAAAACCAGCTTTCAAAACTGGCATTTAAAAAGCCTATGATTAGCAGTTACTTGGCTTGAAGACAATGAGCTAATTTGTTTAAAGGGCCAATAGATGACTGAAGAAGGAAATCAACACAAGGAAGGCAGAAGGTGCTAGTTTTGATTAGGATCCTTGAAATTTAAAGACTTAAACTCTTTTTGGTCTTCTACTGTGATCTTGGGCAAATGCGACACTTTTTCTCTTATTTTTACCTGTTGTTTTATCACTGCTGTTTTTAAAATGTCATCCATCAGGAGATGGAGGCACATGTAAGTATTAGATGTATGTTCTTGGTCTAATAACTCTCTCAGAAGAACATGCCTGTTTTTTAAATGCCAGTTGTTCTTAATTAGTCATCTCTTAAACAAACTAATCTCTATATCTGAATCTGTAAAATTATTAGTGAGAGAAGTAATTGGTTACCAGAAAGTTTGAAAAATTCATCATTGGAAATCATTCCATGACATTGCCTGAAAGTAAATAACTTGCTCTAATGTTAGGGGAAAAAAATTGTGGGTCATGGAAATTCAATATAGTAAAGATCTAGTGTGAGGAGATACAAAGTAGGTTTTAAAGCCTATAACCAAGACTTCAAGTCTGTTAGCCAGACTGTACAGATGCAGAAGAATCTCCCTCCACCATTCTGCAAACAAGTGGAAGATAAAATTTTACCAAAAACAAGTTTATAGATTACAGATGCACTCAAGAAAGGGAAAACCGTCGGGTGTCAGAAACAGAGGGGAACCCAAGATAAGAAACATGAGCCTGGAGTCCTGGACAGATGGGCTCACGGAGGTCTGAAATTCAGGATAGTGACATGACTTTCTAGAGGTAGCATCTGCAGGCTGGAAATGCATCCACTCTACAGGAATGGCATGGAGGAGCGGGGAGGGGAAGTCTAGATGAGTTATGACTTCATTCATGAAAATGGACCTGGCAGACTCCACCAGCAGTCAGAAGAAGCCTCAAGCCGGCTTGCCTCTTCTCTGCTGCTGTGAGAGAAAGATGAGACACCGGTACACTATGAGTACAGGATCCTGTGCCCTAAAGAGGCATGGGTTCAAATTCATACTCCCAGGGCAGTGCCAAGACAAACAGGAAGTCACTGTGCACAGACACTTCATGACTCAGGGAACATGGGACTCCTGTGGAAAACAGCTCCTGCTAAAGATGAACTCACAGGCGAAGAGATGAAGGACAACAGGTACTGGTATTTATAGGAGAGGGAAGAGGAGGAGGAAAAGACAGGTTTGAAAAATGAATCTGATAGAAATTTCAGAATGGAAAATCATTATTGAACCATGTGAGCACTCTTGTGTTGGTTGAAAATTGTGAATAATGACTGGTAGTGGTTTCAAGGACACTGTTCTTTTAACTAGGGAGAAAACTTTTCAGCCCATGGTTATAAAAATGCTTATCGTATAAACATTCCTGAGTATGAAACATGTGGATTGAAACTGAGGTTGGAATTGGCATAAATTTTAATAAAGGAAGAGCTGAAGGGATCATCTCCATGTGCATCGAAGAAGCCTGCTTCGAAGTGCTCTTCTGCTGAAATGAAGTTGCTGCAGACCTGCTGGGAACAGGCCATGCTCTGGTCCTGCTTCTCTGGGAGAGGTTGATGCTCACTGACCCACTCCGAAAATATTTACCCCTTCTCCCCTCCCAACTCTTGCCTACCACCCCACGTCAGTTTGCAGATGAGTGACCAGGCTAAGGGTTATCTGTAGCCTGCAGCCTTGGACCACGGTGAGCTCATTAGCCCATCCTGGCTTTGTTCTCATTCTCAAGGGACTCTAGTGATCTAAACTGACCAACGCTATCATTTTTACTGGTCTTGATTTCAGAAAATAAATTGTGCAGCTGATTTTCCTCTTTAAAGACTGGGAATTTAACTGTTATTTCACTTTCAATTTATGGTGACCTCATGATGGACTAAAACAGTTTGGTGACCGTTTAATAAACAACTAGCTTTTTGTGTCTCTTTTTGAGTGAGCGGCAACTTTCTCTTTACTTTCTTGCTTGAGTACGTTGCCCACACAGCTCCACATGCAGGTAGCCCTTCACTACTGCTTGTTTCTACTGTGTAGTCATCTGAGAAGGTTTGTCTACAACTCTTTTTATCTGTTTGTAAACTTCCCTTAAAATGAAGATTTAAAATTTAAGTCTTTCTTTTATAAAACTTTCTTAAAGACAAATGAAAACTCAGATGTTATCATGCCTGAGAAGCTGCCTCTACCGCTATCATGTGCCCCCTTCTGTGCTCAGAGCAGTCTGTGGGCATCAGTATCATCGAACTGGTGACACCGTCCTCTGTGCTTTAAGTCTATGTTTGTGCATCACCCGTTCTTGACCCTGAGCTTCTGGGGAGTATCTTCTCCCAGTTATTGTCACTCCTTGGTACAGAGTAGGTATCTCAGAATTTGTTGGGTGAATGAATGAACACTTGAAATAACCAAGTTGTACTGATCGCATTGTATATTAGACCTCAGTGACCTGAAAGTGGCTCCTGTCAGTTATACTCGGGTGAACATGCTAATCCACAATCCAGACATTTTTGAACAAAAACAGAAGTTTGTGTATGCATTCAGTCATTGAGATGGGAGCATCTGAACATCTGTTAGCCATTTTCAAGAGCGAAAGTGTCTACAAAAATAAGGGAGAGTTGAACTAAGGACAATATAAAGGTACAGGATAATTGGAGAATTCTGATTTATTTATTTGTTTATTTATTTATTTATTATTTTTTAACATCCCTTTACTCTGTCATGGATCATGGAGGAAGGATGTTGAGAAGACTAGAAAAGTACGTCAGATAAGAATGCATTTCTCCTTCCTTGTTCCGCTATCTTAGCTGGGAGTTTTATATCCTTTTTTTAGAGCTAAGGGACCAGCAGGCACTGAGGAAAATACAATGAGCCATGCACACAAAACCAAGGGCTTTATATTCCTAAAGTGTAACCATTTAGGGGATAACAGCTTGTTCCGCTGATATTAAATCACACAAGGAAGGAAAGAGTAGAATTTATAAGAGGAAAGAGGAAAAAAAACAAAAGGTAAGTTTTGAAGGTCCTTAAAAGACTAAGGCAATGACTCAGACTGAAGTTGGAACTAAACAGGTAAGTAAAATACACTTTCAAGCAGAAGGAAGAGAAGGTTCTTAAAGTGTACCTACACCTTTTGTGGAAACTTAAGACATATTCCCAGATTTGAGCTCAGTCGTCTTCTTTTTTTTTTTTAATTTTTTAAATGTTTTTATTTATTTTTGATACAGAGAATAAGAGGGGGAGGGGGAGAGAGAGAAGACACAGAACCGGAAGCAGGCTCCAGGCTCTGAGCTAGCTGTCAGCAGAGCCCAACGCAGGGCTCAAACCCACGAACGTGTTATCTGACCTGAGCTTAAGTTGGAGGCTTAACTGACTGAGCCACCCAGGCACCCTGAGCTCAGTCTTCTTAAAATACAGTTTACTTCTAATCCATTGGAAGTAAGACTTAGCCTTTTAATTTTTGTTTTGGTTTTTCAAGAAAACTTCTTTTCCCCAAAACAAGCCTATTGATGGTAAAACAATTTTTAAGGTCAGAAGTTTCTAAGGAAGTTGGACTACACCCCTGCATTAGGAATTATTTGTCACCCTAATGGGCCACTGAGTCCTGTATCATTTTTAGTAAAAGACCATGTTTAACTAAACCATTTGAAGTATTATATTTAAAGCTAATATAAAATGTTCATCACACATTTAATATGAATGTAACAGAAATTTACAATTAAGTTTTAATCCAAAAGGTTGAAAAATATTCACTTAAAATATGACTGCCAATAAAATTTTCGCAATGCAGAGTGAAGTCACATAATCAAATATAGTAGGATCCAAAAAGCTGACAACATTCGAATTCTTATTAGAAAAGACAGGGGCGCCTGGGTGGCTCAGTCAATTAAGCCTCTGATGCTTGACTTCGGCTCAGGTCATGATCTCCTTGTCATGGGATTGAACCCCATATCAGGCTCCACGCTGAGCATTGGGCCTGCTTGGTATTCTTTCTCCCTCTTTCTCTGCCCCACTCCCCTGCTTGCATTCTCTCTCTCTCAAAATAAATAAATAAACATTTAAAAAATATAAACAAAAAAAGAAGGATGTAGCAAATGATACAGAACTAGTTCAAAGCTGAGGAGTTTTCTTTTTGCTTCATAGCTTACTGCTATTTTAAAGCACCTGTAGAGATTCCTCCATAAACACATTTTTGTGAATTTATACCAGTAATTTCAATCAATGAAATTACCACATTTTTGTCCTTGTACCAGGTTGTTGGTGTAGCCCAGGCCATCAACAAGAGATCGGGAAATGGTGGGACATTCACTGAAAAGGATGAAAAGGTACCAAAACTTATTTCTGCTGCGATGTCAATTTAGGAGGATGTTTGTCTTTTTAGTGTATATAGACTTAGCTGTTGCTGAAATTGTTGATCACAAAAGAATCACAGTTTAAAATGATCTGAAATGTTCAAAAGTGTCTCTTTATTGCAATTAAAGACAATGCTAACTTTGGGTCCTAGGGTTAGTCAGTCCTCTGAAACCCCCAACTACGTCCTCACTGTGTCATTAAGCGCCCCCACCTCAAGGGCTGTGTGCGTGTTGGGGCCATACAGAGGGTGACAAGGTATTTTAATCTCTCATTTACCTTTCATCACTGCTATCAAAAAATCCAATGCTGAGTAAAAACCCCTGAAGTTCCAAGTTCAGAACTCCAGGTCAGCTAAAAATTGGAATTGCCTCCTGGTGAAGCAAATTTCAGAATGTTTTATAAGCTCTGCACACAGACCGTGAGGCGCCAAGGTGTGAATTCAGACTGGATGATGTGAATTTAGCTTCAGAAAGAGCAGCAGTCAGCATTATTTTATTACTCTTCCCATCCAGCTCTGAAGGAATACATTCCGTGCACCACATCGACATGCTTCCCGTTAAGGACGGAAGCCCCTAAACCCGTTTATAACTTCATTCTGTCCGTAGGTTTTATTTCTCTTCTTGATTATGTAACTATATGTATATCGTGGAGCCTACTGAATTCTTCTTATTCAAGCCTGTCGCTATTTATGTCCCTCTGCAGAAAATTAGTAGGAGCATTTGGAAGACATTCAAGCAAGACAGAGTTATTTTTGTCTCCATGGTGTAGGCCATACTGGCACTTGTGTTGGTCCCCATGTTTTAATTGCTTCAGGACATAGCAAGTACCTTTTTAAACCAGTGTAATAGACATCCAGTCTCCTATTCTGTTAAAGACATCTGAGAATATTTGGTGGGGAACATGGCTTTATATTTATATTTACTTTTCCTCATTTGCCCATTAAGGTAAACCCCTCTTGAAAGAATTGCATTCTTAGGCTGTATCATCTCTCAGCAAAATAAATATGATTGTAAATAAAGCATGCCATGGAAAGACTTATTTTAATCAATTAATATAATTATGAGCATATCACTATAAAATATATAATGAGGATGATAATCCATGTTAAAAAGCATACTGAAGCTAATATTTTATACGATGCTATATAGGACTGTTATTGCCAGTATTCTCTCAATGAGCATATTAGCTTTCGTTTGCCCCAGTAATAAGTTACAGACTATTTATATAGTCTCAGCACAGATCCAGCTCTTAATATCATTCAGAGATGACACCAAATTTTGCATAGGGTGAATTTCAATTTCAAATGACATAAAGAGATCTGTGTCCTAATCCCTCCTCTCTTCTCCTTGGATATTTGTAACTAGTCTATGACTTTAGGAGGCAGTGTTAATACTTGTCATCTACATACTGTGTCAGTGAGCTAACACTTGCTCTGCATCAGTTCCTAATTTTATGCAGAATTAACATGTACCCTTTGGGCTTTCTAATATTTATTTCAACTATAAATACTTTGAGGTGCTTGCTATGTTTCATACAATATAACAAGACCGTTGTGTAGACAGTTCTTAATTTGGCTGTTGTCTTACCTGTTTTCTAGGACTTTGCTGCTTATTTGGCATTTTGTGGTATTGTTCTTCATAATGCTCAACTCTATGAGACTTCACTGCTGGAGAACAAAAGAAATCAGGCAAGTCTGATTACTAAAGAGAGAGTATAGGAATTCTTTTTAAAAATTTGTTAAATTTTTATCCAGGAAATATATGTGTATGATTAAAAATCCACTTAATATTTTAGCTGTATCTTTTAATAATTATTTCCATTTCCTATAATCCATGCTCTGTTGCTTTATCAGTGTTAGAAAATATTCATTACCTTAACATGTGGATTTATTTGATTTACATCACTCTTTACTTGTCATTATCCTATTCCACAAGTATCATTATATCTGTTTTAAGTTACTGGATGGGTTGTATTTATAATGTTAGATAAGGCTTTTAGTTCTTGTCCTGTCAACTAGAGACATCATCTGTTGATTCTTTGCTTTGTAAAATGAGGATCTTGGCATCCCTCATCTTTCCTTCCTAACTGCCATGCCTTGCATCTGCTTTTCTCATCAGACCTTTTTCTGTTGCCCACATTGATAACATATATGTTGTTCTACAATCATGGTTAATTTCTTAGTAAGCTTTGTCTAGTTTAATTCTAAAGTTGTGATTTAAAATAAAGTGTCTATAAGCACCATGACTATGTAAATGTTGTTCATATTATATTTGTTATACAACTTTTAGTTTTTTCTGATGTTTCTGAATTCCATTTCTTTTTTTTTCCCCTTGAACTTTTCCCCTTGAGTGTAGAGCAACACTCATGTTGTTAGTTTTTCCCCCAAACTCCTCAGTATTTAGGAATTCTGTTGAGTTCTTTTTCTTGGGATCTCCAAGTTGAGGTTTTCCACCATTTCTCTTCCAAGCTGAACTGTTATCTCCCCTGCCTGCTGCATAGGTATCATCATAGAATTTCCCTTCACTGCTTTCTCAGAAGGACTCCACTCCATTTCCACTGGATCCCATAACTCCTTCTTTCTCAGTTTATGCCCTTGTTTTATTGCAGCACATTCTCAATTAATTTCTTGAGAAAGAGTATTGATTGGGTAAGTTTTCTGAGTCATTGCATATTCAAAAATGCCTATTATATCATCCTACCAGTTTGGCTGGGTATAAAATTCTAAACTGAAAAATCACTTTCTCAGAATTTAGGGGTGGTACTTTGTATTCTAATTAGCGTCCCTGTTGTTCTGATCCTTGGCTCTGTGTAGGTGTTTTGTTTTGTTTTTGTTTTTGTCTGTGCCTTTCAGATCATTTCTCTCTCTCTGCTGGTTATAACTTAATTTTATAATATGAATCTTTTTTATTCATCATACTGGTACCTGGTCATCCCTTTCCACCTGGAGGCTTAAGCCCTTCCATTCTATGTAATTCTTATCATTATTTCTTTGATAATTCCTCTCTCTCACCCTATATTTTCTCTTTTTAGATCTTGTATTCATAAGGTATTGGATCTCCCATTGCTTTTGCCTGCTGTATCTTCCTCCCTGCCCCATTCTTGCCATCCGTTAATCTAATCCCCATTTTTACAAACACAGCTGCAAGCCTGTTACTTTCTTCCTGCAGTCCATCATAGTCCAAACTGCTTCCCAAGACACACAGGGATTTCAAGGTTCTTTCTCCACTTGACTCTGCAATCTCATCTCCCCAGCTCTCCTCCTCACACTCTATACCCTCTATTAAAACTTCATCCCCACTTCTCTCCCCACTTCACCTGAATGATTCCTACTTATCTCTCAGGACTCAGCAAACGTAGCATCTCCTCAAATAAATTTTCTGTGATACCCTTTCCTCCTCCTCTTCACACAAATATTCTGTGAGTTTAGAAGACATTCTGTGGGATTCAAAGGAAAATGAAATTATCAGGAAAAAATACAAAAGAAGCTCTTCAAACTTTGTCTGTTTCGGACAGTATTTACTGTGCTATGTGAAAATGCTGATAAATGTTGATCTCAGAAGTTTGGAACAGCAGCAATGTCAGTGTGTTTTATGGATCAGATAGTATTCATAATGCTTTATAAATGCTCACTTAGTGCTCACAATAATCCTATGATATGGTATTATTATTTCTGTTATCCCCATTTTTAAGGAGCTGGCCCTACATCACAAAGCTCACAAAGCAGGATTAAAAACTGATGACTCTGGTTTCAGAGTCTGTGATTGTACTCACTATACTAACTGTACTGTCAGTATGGAAGTTCTGGTAGAAAATAGAGACTTACGCATTTAATACTTGAATGCAAACTTGGTTGTAACTTGTTATATTATAAATAAACAGCTTATAAATTGTATAAGTCATTGTATTGCTTTAACAGTACAAACAATTATTAAATAATAGGCTCTAAATTTTCTTGTCTAGGTGCTGCTTGACCTTGCTAGCTTAATTTTTGAAGAACAACAATCATTAGAAGTAATTTTAAAGAAAATAGCTGCCACTATTATCTCTTTCATGCAGGTGCAGAAATGCACCATTTTCATAGTGGATGAAGATTGCTCCGTGAGTACAGAGTATGACTTCTTTATTTTTAGAAAGACAGAAACTTATGTTCCTTAAAGCACTGCTTCTAAACCTTATGTTAGCCTGAGATCTCTCACTAAAACCCAACTGTTTATGGTTGTTTATGGAAAGCCAATCAGAGTAGGAGCTATTCTGATTGAAGGGGCGTAGAGGTGAGGTTAGAGAATGCCTTCCATGCACTTTTTCACCTTTGTGTGCCTCCACTAAGTGGTTGCCATGGGAATATCTATGTGCTACTTTTGTCAATGGCTATACTCCTTTGATGTCATTATGGTATGCCAACCTTTTGTGGTCAAGAATAGTGGTCCCCTGGTTGCTATGAACAAGTACACCCCCCTTCTGAATGGGTTGGGAATAAAATTTTCTTTTTCTCCGAAATCATGTACAAATCAGAAGTCATGGCCCAATACAGGCAATGTTATTAAATTAGTCCTACATCCTTTACCAACAAGGGAAAACCACTACACTGTTCTAATTGGTGGATTTCAGTCCATTGATGTGTAATGTAAAGAAACAGATGTGTGTGGAAGATGGGGTATTCTCACTGAGTGCTGGTTACTTCTAGACAGACCAGTTGAGTCGTGGTTAGAATGAGAGCTTCTAGCCTAAAGCAGTTTTCCTCTGTGCAGTTTCTTTCCCTTTTTGACCTAGGGAACCACTGCTTCTGGGATATGCCTTTTTGATGTCGTCATCTATTTTCTTTTTCCTTTAGACCCTGAGAATAGGCTCTTCATTGATGGGTTAGGAAAGAGAGTGGGGATCACCACTTGTGTAGTCTGCTGTAATCCATATGATATCTGAATTGATGACGTTTTGGGAAGTAGAATAATAAAAGATGTGAAACTTAGATTAAAACTTTAAAAATTGTTTATATAGTAAGACTGTACTATATGACAATGTTATCTGAATCATTTTGTGGTGTATGGGTGTCTAAGTCTCATGAACTGGATATCAAATGAGAATTTATTGTGCTATAAGGTAGTCAGTCTTCTCTTAGATACTATTTCATCTTTTCATTCAGTTATAAAGTCCTTACTACGGAGATGATTACAAGCAGCTATCCTTTTAAAGTTCAGGTCAGAACTCATTAATGCAGTAAGTCAATTTCCAATTTTTGCTCTGTGACCTGTTCTTTAGCATTTAATTTTTGAAAGTTATACGTAAAACACTCCTCTTTTAGACACCTTAAGTATCACTTTAATTAACATTCAGCTCATGCATCTACCAGTTCGCATCTGCCATGGCAGCAACTGACTTGGATCCCTGGTGCTTTGAAGTGTAGCTTAGCAATATGAACCTTAATATATGTGGTTCATTTTTTAACAACTTAATTTGTTAGGTTTCAGAATCAAGTGGCTGGATGTTCATTTATATAATAACTTTTTGTTTAAAAATATTTCAACAACATGAGCAAAAATCCAAATGAAAGCAAGAAAAAAAAACAGTACTCCGTTCTCTCCCCAAATTAAACCAATATCATTATTTTATTTCTGTATTTCCCTCTAATTCTTTAGCATGGGTATGAATATGTAATCTGTTTTTTAATGTAACTTCTAACGGACTTCTCTGTGTTGCTAATCTTCACAATTATTTTAATGATCTCATAAAATATGTCTTTTAAGAAGATATACAACAGCAATCAATATATTCATAGAAGGTAAAACATGTGGAGTCTGAATAAATATGGAGAAAATTTGAAGCTAACATATTCATTAACGCCTAGTAGAAGAACAAAAAACAAGTAGTGCACCAATGAACGTTTTTGCAAGTGAATGTCAGAAACTGTTAAGAACCTGGGAGCCAACTTGAGGCTGCCAGGCAGTGAGAACTTGTGTCAGTTTAGTCTAAGTTGAAAAATACCACAAGTATTGTCGTCTTCCCTCAGTTGCACAGACTTACATGTGTGTATCTAGATAGATTTCATTACACTGTCAAACTTATTTCTCAGTCTGTGTTTTTCTCTATTTTCAGGATTCTTTTTCTAGTGTGTTTCACATGGAGTGTGAGGAATTGGAAAAATCATCAGATACCTTAACAAGGTAAAATAACTTCTTCTCTGTCTATATCAGAAGTCCAGCAGGCACTGAAACAACAGGACTGGAAGTGTGTGGGTCCACTAATACCTGGATTTTTTTCAATCAATAAATACACTACTGTAAATGTATTTTCTCTTCCTTATGGTTTTCTTAGTAACATTTTCTTTTCTTTTGCTTACTTTATTGTAAAAATACAGTGTAAAGGGGTGCTGGGAAGCTTAGTTGGTTGAGCATCCGACTTTTGATTTGGCTCAGGTCATGATTTCAGGATTGTGGGATCCTGCCCCGCATCAGGCTCTACACTGAGCATGGAGCCTGCTTAGGATTCTCTCACACAGTAAAGTATGCAAACACTTTACTATTTGATGATAAAGTTCCAGAGATTTTTTTTTTCTTTCTCTCTACAGTTGACCTAATGGAGAATTCCCAATATAGTGAATGGTGTCAAAATTAGTATGGGCCTGGGTGCAGTATTTTTGTGGACTGGATAATTTAAGGCCTACAGCTATACTTTTCATTGCATATTGGATGCTCACTGGAATTTTGATAGGCTTCTGAACAAACTTCTCTTCAAGTGTCCTGGGATTTGGAATCAGTCACAGGGATTTAACTAATAACAGAAGGAAGCTTGTGGTCCCTGTCACACCAATACATATACCCAAAGGCTAACCTCAAATCAGATCTCTATTGCAGTGCATGTGTTTGTCATGTTTTTTATAATTTAAAACTTTGTATTAATTTTTTGTTGTGGTTACTTATCACTTGGATAATAGAAAATATGTATAGGATTGGGTGACAGATACCATTGCCCCAATTTTATTTGTGCTTTTTGAAGAATTTTGAAATGGACTTAGAATAAATTACCAAATGTTCTTTCTCAGGTTCCCTTTTCTGCCCCTAGTAAAAAACTGGTGTTGTTTGCTTAAGTGATAGGCTATTCTCAGGAATAGAAGTCTGCAGGATAAAGTGTCAGGAATTCTTGGGTATAGGGCTATTATTTATCACAATTTTCTTTGTTCATTTGTTTCAAAGTATTTCATTCCCTTAAATAACTTATCTCAAATTTCTCAAAATTATTTTATCCCTAATTATTGATGTTATATCTAAAAGCTTCATATGATCACAAAACTAGAACATTGCCCTAACTTTACTATTTGATATTAAAGTTCATATTTTTTTACTATAGATAACCTATTAGAGAGTTATTTCATGTAGTGAGTGGTATTGCTATTAGTATAGTTAGTCCTCAGTGACCATGTGTCCTTTGAAAATAACCTCTGTGCAAACCTAAACTATAGACTATTTTGTAGGATAACTAGCCTGGTCTCTTCAAAAAGTCAGTGTCATTGAACAAAAATGGAGGGAAGGACTATCTTAGACGTGACAGCCAACTGCAATGCATGAATCTTGGTTACCCTGATCAAAACAACTATCAAAGATGACTTTTTGAGAACAATTGGAAATCTGAATATGGATTGGATAGTAGATGATGAGGAGGACTTATTGTTACTTTTCTTTGGTATTAGGAAGATACTGTGGTTAGTAGGAAACTTTTTATTTTTAGGAGCTTCATCCTGGTATATTTAAGGATGAGGTATTAGAATGTCTTTTTTAACCTTACTTCAAAATGGTTCAACCAAAGATAAGTTAGTAAATATATCTAAATTTAATATACTTAAACAAGTGAATATATTCACACATACATATGTAGGTAAAACAAATGTGGCAAAACATTAAAAATTGTGGAATCTAGAATAGGATATTCATTTTACTTTTAACTTTTGTATATTTCAAAATGTTCATTAAAAATTGGAAGAAAATGTTTATGATAAAATGATATTTTTGTAATAAATTCAATTAAAAAATTGGAAATGGAAAATCTCTGTAGATCGTGTAGGGCAGAATTGCCTGAGTTTCCAGAACAGAGTACTTCAGTGCACAGCCTGCTTTTGTTCGAACCCTCTTTAGACTGACTCCCAGGCGGTCTTCAGACCTGTCTTTCATTCTTTTCTGCCCGGCATCCCCTCTCACGTCTCCTATCCTCTTCTGTCTTCCCTCGTCGAGATGGAGACACCATTGACCTTGGTGACTTAAAGTTTAGTTGATTAAGTGATTCTATGTAAATCAAAACTCTTAAGTTCTAGACTACTATTTTTAATAGTATGATACAATGAATGACCTTTTCTTTTATTAAAAGAATTTGAGGAACTTGCGAAGGGGCAGATGTAATTTGGGGGTAGATGGGGAATTCATCTGACTCAGAAGGTACAGAAGGACATATTTGACATGGTTTTAGTTAGTTTGGGGTTCTTCTTGAATGTGTGATAATAAGCCTATTTCCTGGCGAGTATATGTGTTTCCCTTTTAATAAATGCTGGTGTCTAGACCAATTATGCCTAGATCTACTGCCTAGATCAGTTATGAGGTTTCTTATTCTTAGGAAGAGCATTAGTATAATTTTGATGTTATGATGCTATGACATTTTTGTTGCTTTTGATAAAGAATGTTTTAGAAAGATTCTAGATAAGACACATGTAAATATTTCTTTTACTTTTAGATTGCATAATGAATTGCTCTATATGCAAATACATACATACATATTTAATATATTTATATATATGCATAGGTACGATACTCTATATTAAAAGTATAAAATTATGGAATTATATATGATATAAATGGTATGAAAATGACATAAATGATGCAATCACCATATATGGAATTTAAGAAACAAATGAACAAAGAAAGAAAGAGACAAGCCAGAAAATAGACTTAAATATAGATAAAAAACTGGTGGTTGCCAGAGGGGAGTTGGGTGAAATACATAAAGGGGAGGAAGAGTTCATTCATCTTGGGACGACTGGGTGGCTGAGTCAGTTAACCATCTGATCCTGGATTTCGGCTTGGGACTTGATCTTGCAGCTCTTGAGTTCTAGCCCCGCACTGGGCTCTGAGCTGACCATGTAGGGCTTGCTTTGGATTCTCTCTCTCCCTCTCTCTGCCCCTCCCACCCACTCTCTATCTCCCTCTCTCTCAAAATAAATAAAACTTTTTTTTTAAAAAGAGTTCATTTATCTTGATGAGCATTGAGAAGCAAACAATTGTTGAGTCGCTATGTATTGTACACCTGAAACTAATATAACACAATGTTAATTATACTTGAATAAAAAACAGCAAAATAAAAGTATAAAATGACAAGTTGTACACATTTACCTTTGAATATTTGTACAGCTGCATATGTCTGTGTAATTACATTTTATGTATTGGCATTTTGATTTTTATTGCAAATTCAGCCTGGTCTAATTTCTAATGAAAGCTCAACAAGCCTCCTGATTTGGTATGATAGTGACCTCTACTGGTAAATATGCATTTTTAAAAAGTGTAGTCTTATTTATTTGATTTTTTTCTGATGTTCCCTCTCTGTAGACAAAATGGAAGATATTTTTCCATTTATTTTTGTCATCATTCTAAGATAGTCTTAGTATAAAGATATGTCTAGAAAAGATAAATAAATAGGTCAGTGTGATTACCTTAAAAGGGAGTAATTTAATGGATCATTTTAACTGATTCATTAACTAATTGTATAACATTGGAAAGTATTCGCTGATGCCTTATGTCAGCTAACCATTTCAACTTAGTCTTTAGGGGCACCTGGTGGCTCCATCGGTTGAGTGTCTGACTCTTGATTTCAGCTCAGGTCAGGATCTCGCTCTTGTGAGATTGAGCCCTGCATTGGCCTTTGTGCTGGGTGTGGATCCTGTTGGACATTCTCTCTCCCCTTCCTTCTGCCCTTTCCTGTTCCTGTGCGTGCTCTCTCTCAAAAAAATAAAGCTAGCCTTTAATTAATGATATAAATTATTTTTATTTTTATAAAAATTAGATATTAAACCTAATTTTGGCAAACCTCTGAATTAAAAATAATGTGTAGGGGTGCCCGGGTGGCTCAGTCGGTTAAGCGTCTGGCTTCAGCTTAGGTCATGATCTCATGGTTCGTAGGTTCGAGCCCCACATTGGGCTCTGTGCTAACAGCTAGCCCAGAGGCTGGAGCCTGCTTCAGATTCTGTGTCTCCCTCTCTCTGTCCCTCTCCTGCTCGCTGTGTCTCTCTCTGTCTCTCAAAAACAAATAAAAATTAAAAATTTTTAAAAAAGGTATTTATAAAAAAATAACGTGTAGTGACTTCAGCATTTTGAAAAGGGACTAAACTGATATTGACACTCTTTGTTATGTTTCTAAAGTTGTTTATTGATAGAATTCATGACTCTCCAATTCTCATTATTAAACACTTTGCCAATCCAAACTCTCTCCCATGATATGAAATGCTAGGCAATTTTATGGTGTCAGCAGTAAGCAAATCATTCTTTTAGGCCATTCATTTCAGTTGAAAAGCATGGCTCATTTGATATTTGTCCAACCAAACTGCTAATTATCTTTTATAAATTCAAATAACATATTGAAGATGGTTTTGAAATGATAAGTGTAAAACTAAAATGAATATTCAGGGTGAACATTATACATAATTATTAGAATCGTATCATCAGTGACATAAAGCACAGTAAAGCTGTTGCGATTTGGGTTGGGTTCAGAAGGGAAACTCATCTCCAGGTGGTGAGAGGTTTTGGACTTTCTGTGCTTTGTTTCATAAGAGCCATCCAATTAGAAGGGAAAAAATGACTTAAAAATTTTTAATGTTTATTTATTATTGAGACAGAAACAGAGCATGAGTGGGGAAGGGTAGAGAGAGAGGAAGACACAGAATCCAAAGCAGGCTCCAGGCTCTAAGCTGTCAGCACAGAGCCCAGTGTGGGGCTTGAACCCACAAACCATGAGATCATGACCTAAGCCGAAGTTGGATGCTTAACCAACTGAGCCACCCAGGTGCCCCCCCCCAAATAATATTTTCATGCTATAATTCCCTAGTAGTTAACTTGATATTAATTTATAAATGCAGATTTTTATCATAAAATAAAAAATGCATAGAATTAATTCTTTAAGCTCACTTTCTTGGAATGTATATACTAGTTAATACTTGTTACTGATTTTTATATTAGAAAGCACAATTATAGTAAATATAGTAACTATAAAAAGTAGTAAAAAGGTTTTTACAATTTAGAAAACTGTAGATACTAAATAGATGAAGAGCATAGACTCTGAAGTCAGACTGATTGAAATTGAAGTTCCATCTTTTACTAGTTGTAGGGCTTTTTGTAAATGATATAACCCCTCAAAGCCTCAGTTTCTTCACCTGTAAGATGGGGATATTATGGCAGGAGTGTAGTAAGGACTAACTGAGATAATATACACGAAATGCTTCAGAAAATTTCTGGCACATGCTAAGTACTAACTCAGTGTTAGCTGTTATTTCCATGTCTCTTCAGTGTGTTTTTCTGTCTTTGGTTTACATAGCCTACAGGGATTCCCATTTAGTTCTAAAGCACAGAAATTTCTCAGTGTGTCCAAGCTCCATGTTCCTGTCTTCCCAAAAGTATGTTCACATGCATCCATTGATACTCACTGTGCAGAAAGCAGTGCATGGCGCAGTTAGCCCAAGTTCTCCAAGAAGCAAATGCCAAGACTGGATTAAATGTGCAAGAAATTTATTAGGGGAAACCCCCTGCGAGGATAGAAGGGAACAGAGCTAGGGCAGCTGTGGACCTCCACACAGGTCTGACCTAGAGTGAAAGAGAGGGGAGAGAAGCGGTGTGGGGGATGGGCAAGATGGGTGAAGGGGTGGGAAGTACAGGCTTCTAGTTATGGAGTGAGTAGATCTCGGGGATTAAAGGCACAGCCTGGGGAATATGGCCCGTGGTGTTGTCACAGCGCCTGTATGGTGATGGCTGGGGGCTACACTTGTGGTATACAGTATAATGTACGGAATTGCTCCAGTCAGTGGAGCATCCAAGTTCGGCTCAGGTTATAATCTCATGGCTTGGGGTTCGAGCACCACATCAGGCTCTGTGCTGACAGCTGAGCCAGGAGCCTGCTTCAGCTTCTGTGTGTGTGTGTTTCTCTCTCTCTCTCTCTCCCTCTCTCACTTGCACTCTGTCCCTCTCTCAGAAACATAAATATTTGAAAAAAAAATTTCTGAATCCTATGTTGTAGGCCTGGAAGGTATATTAATAATTTGTGTCAACTATAAGAAAATTTTTTGAAGAAGATACATTTCTAATTTTAAAAAATATCATAAAATATCTCAAAGCAGAAAAAAGAAGAGAAAAAAGCTTAATAAAATTCTTTCAAGCACGTTTGATTTTCCCCTTGGTTTGAAATGTGTAAACAATTATTGAGGTGGATAAAGCAGATAACTGAGGAAGTAAAACAGACAGAGACTAGACCTCAGTCATTCTACAATGTGGTGAAAAAATAAGACATGGAAGAAAATTTGTATGTGTTTTACATAAATGACACGAAAATCAACCTGTCCATTAACAGTGGTAATTGCACTACTTACGACATTTTAAAATTTGTTTTAGAAATCTGAATAATTATGGGTCTTGACTTTCCAAAACATTTAAATTGTAGTAACTACCAAAGTTGTAAATCATCACATTTAAAGTGCATTTTCAGTTAAGACACATAATTTATCCTATATTTAAGACTAGTGTATATCTCTTATCATTTATTTAACTCTGTTTTGCCCATGTTTTTTCACTTCATGGAAAGAACTCATATCTGTTATTTCCACAGGGAGCGTGATGCAAACAGAATCAATTACATGTATGCTCAGTACGTCAAAAATACTATGGAACCACTGAATATTCCAGATGTCAGTAAAGATAATAGATTTCCCTGGACCGTAAGTAAACCAGTTTTAAACTTGGAGCTCCAATACTGTTTTCCCAACAGATCTGCACTTACAGGGACTCTTCAGCCGAAAGTCTTAGGACTGTTTCTTTCAGAGTGATCTAATGTAGGAAAATAAAATAGCTTGTAACATCTCTTAAGAGGTGGGTAACTGTACTCGCATAGTTCTCCCTGTACTTGTATCAGTTTTTTAATGTGTAATAATGAATTATCAACTAATACTGAGGCAATATTACCTACCTAATGTCAGTGACATTCCTTAGATAGTGTTGTTATAGTTCTTAAGTTTATCCTCAAAAATTAAGTTCCACTTGGCTCAAACTTATATAGCTGGCAATCTACTGCAGGGAGCAGCTCTGTGGAGAAATTAGTATATTTTATTTGACAGCAAATCTATAAAGATTAGTGCCTCAGATGCTGAAAACTTTGAATTAAAGTGTTTTCTCTCCTCTCTGGAAAAGCACTGCACTTTGAGGCAACTGCCTTGATTTTGTTATTTGCATATCTAGAAGACCTTTTTAGGACTTTGGCAATATGGGCAATAGAAACGGTGGCAGTCCCAAGGAAAGACAGGTTTGCAGCATTAGTATCCTACGTAGTGTCGTGCTTTTTGGATTTTTGGATTGTTAAGTTATTGAGACATCTGCTACACCAGTAGTAAATAACTGCATAAATACTTGCTTAGTGTTACCAAAAGTTGCTTGGAAAGTTTAGAACAAAAAAAAAAAAGATTTGTAGGATATTTATTACTTTTAATAAAGACAAATTGCTTTATATTGTATTTATGTGAACTTCATTATAATTTGTACATTTTCTGCACTCTGATGTTATCTCAAGTTAATAAAAGATGAATATATTAGTGGTTTCAGATGTTCAGTATAGTTTATGTAGCACTTATTGGGCAAATCAGTCTCTTCATAATTTGTACCTGTTTTATTTTTGTTTTTGTTTAGAATGAAAACACAGGAAGCGTCAGCCAGCAATGCATTAGAAGTTTGCTTTGTACGCCTATAAAAAATGGAAAGAAGAATAAAGTGATAGGTAAAGCCTTTTACTAATCCATACTACTTAGGAGATAAAAAAATGTATTTCTGGAAGCTTTTTTCCTTCAAGTGTAAATTTAAGGAATAAAGTGTGTGAAAAAAGAAAAATTGGAATAATTAAAGAATTTTGAAATACTATTACATTGATAAATGATGACAGACATTGTTAAATATATTAACTATAATATATTTTATAATTATTATGCTATTTCAACAGAATTTTTGATGAAAAATGATGCGTTGAAAATTTGTTGCCTGGAAAACAGTAGCTTGACAATGAGTGTTGTTTTAGCTTATTACTTCATGGCTTCTGATGTTCTGTTAAATATGTGGTTTAGATTTTAGGAAGTATTCATTTGTTCAAAAATATTTATTGAGCATTCTACTCTTCTAGGATCTGGAATAAATTTGCAAACAAAGTGGAAATCCCTGCCCTCAGGGAGCTTACATGCTTATATTAAGGTTATAGAAAAATGTCTACCTCAGGAATGCTGGAAGAATGCATCCTCAGGAAAAAAATGGAATGATGTTTCCTATTATTTGACATTTTTGTTTCTTGGCATTGCAAGTTATATTAAGAGTAGTACAGAAAATATGAGGTTTTATATGCCAACCATGCATGATTGGCACGTGAAAATAGTCTGAACTGTTAACATTGTCCCAAGAACTTGGAAATAAAGGAAACATGAGGACTTTCTAAAGGCTAACCTTTTAAATCAAAAGCCTAATGCGGTAAGGCTTGGAAATGCCAATTTACCTTAAAAAGTCTGAATAGTTTCTAGCTTGTAAGCCTTAACTGTAATTTTATTGAAAGAGTATCAGAAAGGTCGGGGAGAAGAGGTATGATTACCAAAAATAGGGGGAAAAAAGACAAATATTGAAAGTACCTTTCCAGGTTCCTACCTATCCAGGTTCCGTCCAGGGGCCAGGGAATCTTTGCCCCTCAAATGCAGATGGCTGTAATAAGTTGTATCAGTCTGGGTGGAGTGTTCTGACCACGTGGTGAGGCCATCACTACGGAGGCAGTGGGTGTCACCAGTTGTAGCCATCAGTGATCCCAGTCCTTTTGCTGGTGCACATCCTTCCTGTGAGACAGGTACACCAGCGAATGCTGTGAAGCATCCCACCAATCAGACTTCCCTTGTGCGGATTCTTTTTTTCCCCAAGATAGCTTAACTCATAGGAGGAGAACACATTATTCATATACTCGAAAATACATGGATGGCTTTGACAGCTGTTTCTAATTATAAATCAGTGGACTGTACTTGAGGCAACGGGCTGGAGTTGCAGGTGCTCATACTCCTATTCCCTGGACGGATCTGTTTCCTGCTATACATGAATATTCTGCTGTTAGATACCAGTCTTGTGAACTTAGTTACTGTGACTCTAACCCCAGAGAAATAGCTCTGTCTTCAGTCATGGTAATCTAGTTTCTTTTTTTTTATGTTTTATTTATTTTTTGAGAGAGAGAGAGAGACAGTGAGAGCAGGGGTGGGACAGAGAGAGAGAGGGAGAGACAGAATCCGAAGACAGGCTCCAGACTCTGAGCTAGCTATAAGCACAGAGCCCAGCGTGGGTCTTGAACCCACAAACCTTGAGTTCATGATCTGAGCTGAAGTCATTGCTCAACTGACTGAGCCACCCAGGTGCCCCCATGGTTATCTAGTTTCTGAGGGTACAAGGCTAGGAGTCAGATCCTGACCGTCATGTGAATTGCCTAGTAAAATCTCTCAGAAACCAGCCTGGGGACTCAGGGCCAGGCTGTTTGGTCACCTGCACTCTACACAGTTCTCAGAGAGAAAAAGAGAGCCTGCTGAATCCATAGTATGGGGGTGTTCCTTTCAAGAGTATCATCCATGAGTTTCCTAACGTAAGCAATAAGGAAACTGACAAGGGTGCCTTACAATATAATACCAAGTACACGTTGTATTATAAAATTTTATTTCGTCGGGAGTGCAAGGTGAAAACTGCATTGTAAATATTACGCTTTTTTAAAAAGCCTCTGACCTTTGAAAATGTGAAGTGAAATTCCAGAAGGGATGCATATTTACTAGTAAGTTTTCATAAGAAGGACTGACTGGCAACTGGCTACATCAGGTCACTTCTTTGCTTTTCCTCAGCAGCATCTCTTTGGAATAATGATTGGGAATGGGGAGTCGCTGTGGAGGAAGTTCTCCATCAGGCTTTGTCGTCACCTGACACAAATAGCAGCTGGTCCAGTCAAGTGCAAATGGTCCCAGGTGGGGAGGGGACTCACAGCATCCTTTGGGCTCCACTCTTTAACCCTTTAAAACATGAGCACATTACTTACCTCAGAGTTGATCCTTTCAGATCTGTTCAAAGTTCATATTCTGTGATCCTGTCATGTTTCCTTCAAATGAGCGAAAGAAAGAGAGAGAGAAAGAAAAATACCAGTTGAAGTGATCAGAGTTGGCATACATTTTGTGTCACCCTACTTGATAACAGAGCCCAAAACAAGCAAATGTTATCTTTGGAGAGGAAAAATTCCCTATTAATAAAAAGAAAGAAAAAAATGGGGGTTTTGGTGGGGGCTCAAGTTGATTCCAAATAAGAGAAGGAATATTTCGAGCACTCCCTGCTGTTTAAAAGTGTGACAAAACAGAATTTGAATTCTCGCCTGTGTTTTGTGCCCACTGATGCGGCATGGAAAATGTCACGGCAGTAGATAATTCTTCCTGCATATCACAGGCCAGATTCCTCGATTATGTAATTCTAATAGAGAATCCCCATAGAGCTTCATGCGGAAAGGCAGGCAGGCCCATGTGTTTTTTGTAATCTTCCTTCCCCCTCATATTTTTCCGTTACTGACATTTAGATGAAATTATAGACATTAGACCAGTATGAGGCCTGTTGTATTCCCTGAGGCGTTGTTTCATATCAAATGTTTTCTCAGTGCTCTGGCTAATAGAGAGTGTTTCCAGAGTTTTGCTTCCAATACTATTAAAGAAATATTTTTCTCATTCAATATACACTTATTTTAACCAACTATTTCCCCTATTTATTAGGCTAAATATGCCTTGTTCCCAAATCATATTTACCAGAAATTCTTATTCCTATTTTCCATGCCGATTTCAGGACAGATTTTGAAGAAATAAGTCCCATTTCCATGCCCCCCACAAATGTTTAGAACCTCTCCACTTTAAATAACTTACATTTTCATCTCTTTATTAACAAAAAATATAACAAAAATTATAGTGTTATATTACACATTGCTTGATTGTGAAGTATGAGAAATATGTACAGTTGATTCTTCATGGGAATTAAGGGGGACTGACACCCCCTTACATACAGTCTAAAATCCATGTATGACTTTTAAATCCCACCAAACGTAACTACTAATAGCCTACTGTTGACCAGAAGCCTCCCCAGTAACATAAACAGTTAATTAATACATATTTTTATTATAGGTATTATGTACTGTATTCTTACAATATATATAATACTATATATATACTGTATATGATACAATAAATATACAATCTTTTCCTGAGTTTTTTAAACTTTTTTTAATGTTTTATTTATTTTTGATACAGAGAGAGACAGAGCATGAGGGGGGAGGGGCAGAGAGAGAAGGAGACACAGAACCAGAAGCAGGCTCCAGGCTCTGAGCTAGCTGTCAGCACAGAGCCTGACGTTGGGCTCAAACCCACGAACGTGAGATCTGACCTGAGCCGAAGTCGGAGGCTTAACCGACTGAGACACCCAAGTGCCCCAGGAAAAGAAAATGTTATTAAGAAAATCATAAGGATGAGAAAATACATTTACAGTATAAGTGGACCTCACCATTCCAATCCATGCTGTTCAAGGGTCAGCTGTATTTCTTAACTGAATGTGTGTCCTAGACTGATTACTATCCTAACCCCCTGCTCATGTATGTGTTGCAATTTGATTCTAAGGAATAGGTAAATATTCTAAAGTTATATGTTTAAATCTGACAGTGCTTCACTTTATTATTCATATTAAAGGTCACCATTTGGCAATATCACTAACTGCTCATCTGCTTATAGAAATATTTTGCTAGGATTTTCCTAACGCGAGTTTAATTAAACTGTGCGGTGTCATCCATGGTACACATTGTTTGTAATGCGTCAAGTATCCGGGTTTTTTTCTCAGAGAATTGTAAATTATGCTTAGTTATAGTAGGTTCCAGGCAGTGAGATTGTAGGGACAGTAATTATTGGAAGAAAATGAGAAAAAAATTAAACTAAGAATGCATAGGTTAAAATTATAAAAGTGAAAATACATAAAATAAAAATAAATCTAAGCATTATGGTTTTAAGAAATTATTGAAAAAACAGCAAAAAAAAAACTTTATAGTAACTTTCCAGGAACGCTGGAAAACAGAAGCTTACCTTTACTGGACTGGAAACAGTGAGGGAATTTCTTGAAGATATGAGCTATATACCATTTGTAACAATACATTTTACACAAAATGGGCAAAATTTGAATTTAGATGACAATATTAATATCAGACAAAGTTAAATTTAAGGTAAAAACATACTGTAAAGGGTTGCTTTAAAATTTATGAAAGTTAAAATCCACCAAGGAAGTTTAATTGTCATAAATGCTTCTAATACACAAGTATTATTGATATATAAAAGCCAAAGATATTAAAAATATAGGGAGAAATGGACACAATGGTAGTCAATGGAAGTTTTTGGAACACATCTCATAGAGAGTTAAAGTAGAGGAAAAAGTAAAGAAGCATTAGAATTAATAAAAAAATGAGGTGGATTTAATTGACAAGTATAGATTTACTTTTATATTTCATAATCTCAAAATACAAATTCTTGTCAAATATCCTTTAGAAACTTACAGATCTTAATGATACACACGTATATAACACAAACTTGGTGATATCTGAAAAATAGAATTGATGGCCACTCTCATGAATCACAATGCATTGGAATTGGAAATGCATAATAAAAGGATAAGTGGGAAGAAAAATTCTCACTTAGAAACTGAAAAGCATTCTCCTTTGTGATAATGGAGAAATCAAAAGCCAAAGTGAGAGTACCTCATTTTAGAAAATTGATGATTGTATCAATGTAACATAAAAACTCAAAGTATACAGTCAAAGCTACACTCAGGGTCACCTGGGTGGCTTAGTAGATTAAGCGTCCAGCTTCAGCTCCAGTCATGATCTCATAGTTCGTGGGTTCAAGCCCAGTGTCAGGCTCTGTGCTGACAGCTAGCTCAGAGCCTGGAGACTGCTTCAGATTCTATATCTCCCTCTCTCTGATCCTTCCCTGCTTACACTGTCTCTGTCTCTAACAAAAAAAAAAAAAGAAAGCTACACTCAGGAGAGATACAGCTTTAACTATTTTGTTCTTAATTAAGAAATAATAAAGTTACTTGAACTAAGCATTCAATTGAAGAAATTAGAAAAACAGCACTCTCTCTTTCTCACCTTCTATGCTGCCCTCCTATAAAGAAATAAATAGAAAGCAGAGAAGAGTAATTGAAATGATAAATCTATGAAATAGGAAGGGATACTGAAAAAAAGAGATAATGGGGAAACACAATAATAAGAAGCAAACCTACAACACATACAATGAGAATAGTAAGAGAAAAACACAAGTGACAGTGAGAAAAAAACAACTACTGCCCAAAGGAAATTCTAGCCAAAGCAGTCAGAAGGGAGGAGAGGAAACAATGTGAGATATAGAAAAAGAAAAGGCAAAATAAAACAACTTCCAGATGATATGATTGTGAAGTAGAAAACCCAAGAGAATCAGTTCAAAGTACTTCTCTACAGAGAGTTCTAAAAGTTCCTTGTTTTCAAATTATTAAAAAAATTTTTTTAACGTTTATTTATTTTTGAGAGAAAGAGACAGAGTGTGAGTGGGAGACACAGAATCCGAAGCAAGCTCCAGGCTCTGAGCTGTCAACCAAGAGCCCGATGTGGAGCTTGAACTCATGAGCTGTGAGATCATGACCTGAGCTGAAGTCAGATGCTTAACCGACTAAGCCTCCCAGGCGCCCCACCTGGTTTTCAAATTATTAAAGAGAAATAACTTTAGTATATCCCAAGACAAATCTTCAAAAATAATAATTGAAAAAAATCACATACATAATAGTAGCAAAGAATATATTTAGCCAGAAATATGTACCATCTTTGTGAGGAAAACTGTAATAATCTTCTGAGTAACTTAAAAATCTTTAGTTAGTGAACTGACATGACATTTCCTGATGATAAGAATCTATTTAGTAAAATGTCAACTTTCCCCAGATTAGATTTATATCAATTTTAATACATATCCTCATAAGTTTTTTTTTTTTCCAGAGGGAAGGGGAATTCCTGACCCACATTTATAAAACTCATCTGAAAGAATATAATCTAAAAAGAATCAAAGAATAAAAAAAAAAGATTTGCTCTTTCAGAAATCAAAATAATATAGGGGAGCCTGGTGGCTCAGTCAGGTGAATGTCTGACTTCGGCTCAGGTCATGATCTTACGGTTCATGAGTTTGAGTCCCACGTCAGGTTCTGTGCTGACAGCTCAGAGCCTGGAGCTTGCTTCAGATTCTGTGTCTCCCTCTCTCACTGTCCCTCCCCTACGCACACTCTGTCTCACTCTTTCTCAAAAATAAAGAAATATTTTTTAAAATGCTGTAAAAGGAACATAATTAAAAGTATCATATGTGTGCCAGAATAGATGGCAAGACCAGTGGAATACAATAGAAAGTCTAAATGCAGGCCCAAATCTGGGACATATGTATTAGTGTTATTGTATGTACTAGAGTACAGTTCATGTTTCTAAGATGCCACAATGTTATTTTCTGTAGTTCCAAGAAAGAAAACACATGATTTCAATTAAACTATGACAAGCAATGGATTAGAGTGCAAACTGATTTAAAAAATACTAAAATGTGGGTTACCTGGGTGGCTCAGTCAGTTAAGTGTCTGACTCTTGATTTCGGCTCAGGTCACAAACTCGAGGTTCCTGAGATTGAGCCCCAAGTCAGGCTGAGTCTGGTTGGGATTCTCTCTCTCTGGTCCTCCTTTGCTTGTACATTGTACATGCTTACTCTCTCTCTCTTTCCATGTTTTAAAAATACTATTAAAATGTGAAAAAGGTACGTAGTAGTTGAAATAAGTATAACTTTAGTGTTTAAGGTGGCGGTTCAGATCATTAGAGAAGGGATAACTATTCAACTACTGTAAAAATCTAGTAGCAATTTGGGGACAAAGTTAAGTTGAATAAAAAAATTAATTGTGATACAGTAAATCTATAAAAATACTACCGGGAAATATAGGTTTATGTATAGTCTTAAAACAGGGAAGTTTCTTTTAAAAACAAGACCCTATACAGCAGAAAATCTCCTCTGATTAAGATAATTGACAAATGACAAGTACGAAAAAATATGTATTTGCAAGATTGGTAATAAAGACAGGTCATACTTATTAAGCAAGTCAGGATGCTAATTTTGGAGTCCACGCTGTGTGGTGGAGAGGACCTGACGGTAAAGACATCCTCAGAGCTGACATCCTGCTCTGCCAAAAAGCCGGGAGGAAAACTGTGGTTGGTGACATCTGATCCCTAGAGTTACAGGAAAGGAAATATGATCGTGTGATTTTAGAAACCATCTAGTCCCTTCAGAATAATTGCTAGAGATGCCTCTGGTGGCCAGTGCAGCTCCCATAAAATATATCAATAAATATATTAATAATAAATAATAAATTAATAATATATTCATTTTTGTGGAGTGGTTTTCTTTTTGGCTCTGCATGAAGTACTTTATTTTTATATATATAAAAAATATATTTTATATATATTTTTATTTATATATTTTTTTTATTCTGATTTTATAGGGATTACTGGTCAATGGGGCATCTCAAATGATCAGTTTTAAATTTTATTATTGTACTCTTTATCCAGTTTTTAAGTCATTAATGAACTTTTGAAAACCCTAATTGCAAATGTGTCCAACCCTTATATTTTCTCTTCAAAAAGGACCCTGTTGGTTATAAATCTTCTTCTTCATATTTTTTAACTTGGGTATTTTTGTTTGATAGAATTAAATTTTCTGAAGAGTATAAAGAAATCAGCAAGCTGATCAAGGATGCTATATGACTTGTCCATTGTGCTTTCAAAGGGGAATAGATTATATGCCTAAATGGATGATCTGTCTTCAGCCCTTTCCTTGTCCTGAGCTTAGCCCTGTCTACACATTGTTATCTATAGCGGTGGATTATAAAGCTCTGAGCTGTGGTTGGTACAGCCAGCTTTTGATATTTGTACATTTAACATTCGTTTCTATACCTTTGAATTCCAGAGGAATTAATTAATACTTCTTAATGCACATTCAGTGACTTCTGACTAAGGCATAGATCTGAACTGACATCCGGGCAAGTTACTTAGCTAGGTCATAAGCCCAGTCGCCTGAAAGCCACATCTCAGCCCCTTCCTATTGTCTTTTCCTTTCCGTACACACAGTAATTCTTATGAAGTGGTAAAAAGAAAAATCTTGTTTATGGAAAATGGCCAGTCAAGCAGGAGACAACTTTAGTAGAAACTGAAAGGCAATTACATTGTGATGTGAGGACAAGGCATGAGCCGTATGACTCTCAAGAAAATGTGATTCGGGAGATAGCCAGAGCCTAGATAAACAGTTCCACATTTATAATTTGGGGATTCACAAAGGTTAGAGGACAGAACCCTTGCGTCGTACCATATATGGGACATGTTCTTTTAAGATAGTGCCATTTTTCTTTCAGTGTCCAAATTCATTATGTTTCGCTTAAAGTATTTCTTGATAGTGGACTAAGTGTTAGAAAAGTATTCCTTGCAATACTGATGTGGACAGATAAGGATGTCTTTACTGTCTAAAGTAGAAAAACTCCCACAAACAAGGACGAGCAAAATGAGAGTACAGTAAATTTGCAGCGCTAAGAATAAATTGCACATCAATGGAGATAAAGGAACTTACTGTGCAACCATGGATCGTTGTGGACTCTATGAAATCCTGTTCTCTGGGAAAAGTAACTGATAACAGACAGTAGTCTCCATGGGAAAGTAGTTTGGGTCAGAGCCTCAGTCCTGCATTCTTTCATTGACTCAGAAAACATTTTTCGAGTTCCTGCTATATGCCTGGCATTTTGCTAAGGAAGTGGATCTGAGAAAATAAAATCTCTAAGGCCAGGACATGTACGGCCTAGAAAGACGGACAGAAATGAAATCGGCTGCGATACACCAAGCGATAGGATTAAGGTCATAGAAAAGAGAAGTGCCTGCTTCACCTGGGCAGTGGGAGGCCTCCAGGAGCTACTGTGAAAGAGATGGACGTGCCCGCTGGCTAATAGGAAGGAGAGCAGTGGGGAGCAGTGGAGGCAGGCAGAAAAGCACAGGCAAAGTTGTGAGCAAGCAAGATACAGTCAGGGAACTGCCAGCAGTGATCTGAAGAAGGTCAAAGGGCACAGAGGAGTGGAATGTGGTAAAAAGTGCCCTTTGGGACTAGGCTGAGCTGGGCTTTGAATTTTAGATGTAAGCATAGCAGCTAAGTGGCCTTGAGCAATGACTTAACTTTTCTGAGACTCAGTTTTTTCACCTGTAAAATGGGGATGGTCATACCTTCTTCAGAGTATAAATTGTAAGGCCTAGAGATCATGTGTGTAATGAAGCATTTATAATACCTACCCCATGGTGGGCACACACTGGAACTCTGTTATTAAATATTTAGAGACAGAAGAAATAAGGACTTAACAACACTTTGTTTTACTCAGAGGTAGGAGGTCACTGAACTCCTCAAAGAGAGGCCACTAGGCTCAGAATTCTACAGAACGAGTTCAGTAAAGACTTAACAATGCTGATGTAATTTTCCATTTATACTGACTACGTGTTTGACTTTATTTTATTTTTTTTTAATTTTTTAAACGTTTATTTATTTTTGAGAGTCAGAGAGATAGAGCATGAGTGGGGGGAGGGCAGAGAGAGAGGAAGACACAGAATCCATAGCAGGCTCCAGGCAGAGAGCCCAATGTGGGGCTTGAACCCACGAACCATGAGATCATGACCTGAACTGAAGTTGAACTCTCAACTGACTGAACCACCCAGGCGCCCTTACGTGTTTGACTTTCTAAGAGAAGGCAGGATTTGGGAGGTTATGAATATTCTTCAAAGATGAGTTCTGCCTTTATTTCTAAATCGTTATTTTCCTTTGCATATATTTGCAGTATCAAAAGTTGTCTGCAGATATGATTCTCCTGGATATAGTGGTGCTTATTTAAAATTTGAGACTATCTATATGAATTACCTCTTTTCTACATTCTGTTTTGTATGTTACTTTAGTTTTTAACTTCTAGTTTCTCACTAAGGAAAGGCAATCTGTGTGACCCAAAATTCTGTTGTGCATTAAAATTGTTCTCTTGGCAAATGTACAAAAATCCAATTAGTTTCCAAAGGACAAATTGTCTTTGGGGACTCAAGTGATCTAAAATTCGTGACCGAGTCTGGAAGAAAATAGTACTCTAGGATTTTTTTGAACACAGGCTACGTATTGTGTGAAACAAGTTCTCATGTAAATTAATTCAGTTTACTTTTCTAGCTGTTATATTTGTGAGGATCTGTTTACTTCTTTGGAGATTCCGAGCATTCCTAAAAGCATAAGATAATCTTTTGGGGGGGGGTAGTGTTAAAGTCATTAAAAAAGTATAATAATTAACAATCATACTTACTCAATTTCTTGGATTGTTATAGGGGTTTGCCAACTTGTAAATAAGATGGAGGAGAATACTGGCAAGGTTAAGCCTTTCAACCGAAATGATGAACAGTTTCTGGAGGCGTTTGTCATCTTCTGTGGCTTGGGGATCCAGAACACGCAGATGTATGAAGCGGTGGAGAGAGCCATGGCCAAGCAGATGGTCACACTGGAGGTGGGCTGGCGCCGGCGTTCTCTCAGGCTCAGCGGCCACACTCGGCTTCTGCCTTTCCCGCCAAAACTCGTGGGGTCTGTGTGTGACATCACCATCTCCTCATGAGTATCAGACTGAATCCTTAGTTCCTCATGTAAACAGCCGAGGAAACAGAGACCCAGAATAGTTTAGAAAGTTGTCAAAGGTCCTGTGACCAAAGCAAAACTCAGGCTGTTCATCCCTTCACTCTTTTGACCTGAAGGATGCGTTGACACAGATGTCTGCTGCCAGCGCAGCCTGTCTGTCCCTGTCCCAGGGCCTGAGCCTCCCCGTCTCCTGGTGAGCAGTTGTACTCACACATTTTAGAGACAAAAATAGAAGCCCTAAGCACTCAGAGAATCAGAAACAAGGAAAAGGGAAACTTTCAGATTACAGATGTGTGAATCCCACTTCTGAAAATCCTGGTAAGTCTTGGGTAGAGGCTGGGAATCTACATTAGTCCAGAGCTTCCCACAGGTGATTCTGAATGTGCAGGCAGCCGGTGACCCACTGGCCTGCAACACTGACCTCCCGAGTGCTCCCTCCCGAGAAGGACTGCCCTGCCCAAGTGGGGCCAGCCCTTTCCAGATGTATTTTGCTAACCGCCTGAAAATGTTCACTTTGCATAACCCAGAAATTTCTTACATCATAGACCCAGTTTAGGGAAATAGACTTCAAACGGGCAAACGTCTTTACTTATTCATACACTGGTGGAAATATGTGTGAATGTTTGCTTACTCCTATGTAGTTGAGATCAGTGGGAATCTGTGTTTAGAAATTTTAACTTTTCCTCCAACCCTCTAATAAATGCCAACCTAAATAGCTAGAAAGATATATAAGTAAAAATTGACTAATCAAAAAGATGGTATACTTTCCTTTCTAAGATGAATATATAACACGAATAGTTTTGCCGTGGTATTATACAAGAGACCTTGGATTATAAGCCAGTGGAAATCTTTTTCAAATACACACACGTATGTATGTATGCATATAAATATATACACACAGATATGTGTGTGTGTATGCACACATATACCTCAAGTTACATCTATACACATACATATATGAACATATAGCTCCACATAAGTATACATGTGTGTATACACATATATTTTTAATCAAGTTTTTTATATTTACTTTGGTTTTGCACTGAATTGAATCTAAGCCAGTTATCAATTAGAAACTCTCTCTTCTTGGAAAATGTTTTATTATGGAAAATTGCAAACATATACAGAAGTAGAGAGAGTAGCTTAGTGAGTGCCCATGTACTCGTTATCCATCATTAATAACTGGCCAGTATCATTCCATTCATACACCTGCTCACTTCTCTGCACTCTTCTTCCACTTTAGTCCATTGATTTTTATGAAGCAAATCCCAGACGTTATATAATTTTGTTCAAAATCTTTTGAGTATTTTCCTGATTGAGATTTATTTCAATTTTTACACTATAGTTTTACTTTATGTTTAGTTAAATATATGAGTAATTAGGCTTTTATTTAGTCTAAATATTTATTTTACCTCAGTTGACTATGGGAAGTCCTATCTATGCTCACAAGTTTAACCTTGAAAAAGATTCTCCTTTCCTTACAAGGCGTTGGATAAAAGCTAGGGACACAAATCCCTCAGGTTTTCTAAGGACAGTGAATTATTTAGACCTGGAAGCCAGGGTCAGTATAATGACAACAACACAACAGCAGCTAACCTTTGTCAGATGCTGACTCTGTGTTGATGCTCACGTTACAGACACACCGCATTTACTGTGCTTTGTTTTATCACCTGTCATAGATACTGCACTTTTTACAAATTGATGGTTTGTGGCAACCCTTTGTTGAGCAAGCCTGTCAGCATCATTTTGCCAACAGCATTTGCTCGCTTTGTGTCTCTGTGTCACATTTTGGTAATTCTTACAATATTTTAAGCTTTTTAATTATTATTATTTTTGTTATGCAGATCTGTGATCAGTCATTAGGACCTGTTGAAAACTCAGGTGCTGGGTTCCATTTTTGTAGCAATAAAGTGTTTTTGAAGTAAGGTGTCTCATATATTTTTTTTAGAAACAATGCTACTACACACTTAACAGACTACAACATAGTGTCAACATGACTTTTATGTACGCTGGGAAACCAAAAAATTCATTTGACTCCCTTTATTACAATATTGGCTTTATTGCATTAGTCTGGAAATAAACCCATAATATCTCTGAGGTATGTCTGTATTAACAAAATTAATCATTACAACCCTATGAGTAAGGCATTATTATTATCTCCAGTGTGACAAAATATATCTTTTAAAACTTAAAATGGTATGTTATTCCTGTATCCAGTTAGGTCTGAAAATGGCTTACCTTTTTATCATAAGTCCTGCTAACATCTTTGGGGTTTTTAGTAAATCTATGTTGTCTCTGTCAAAGATGAACTTTTAAAAATATTTTTTTAAATATGGCAGATGTTTTAAATATGACCACTACCCTTATCAAAAAAAATATCTAAAATATTATCCTAGGGGTGCCTGGGTGGCTCAGTCAGTTAAGTAACCTACTTCAGCTCAGGTAATGATCTCACGGTTTGTGGGTTCCAGCCCTGCATCAGGCTCTGTGCTGACAGCTCAGAGCCTGGAGCCTGTTTCTGATTCTGTGCTGTGTCTCCCTCTCTCTCTGACCCTCCCCTGCTCACACTCTGTGTGTCTCTCTCTTTCTTAAAAAAAATTAAAATATTACTTTTGAATATGGGAATTAATAATTCTCATGTTAAGTGATAAGAAAATAGTAACTCTACTAGGGTAAGAGAAAGTGTATTAGGTTAGGTGTTGAAAGCAGGGTCCCAGGCCCCTTTGTCCCCTCACTATGTGCCTCACGCCCTCAGATGTCACTGGATGGATTTATGAGGCAGTGCTGCCTGACTTGATCTGTGTGACAATATGTTCAAGCCATGCCATTTTTCTTTATAAAATTCTAGAGTAGTTGCAGGCTTTTTCTGAGAGCCGCTTCTAGACTACTTGTTTTCCAAATATCAATGTTAAAATGTCAGTTGATGCAAAAGATTTTTTCATAATTCTGTACACAAGTAAAAATAACTGAAGTCAGTATTATTTTTTAAAAAGCAGTGCCAAAAGAAAAAAGCACAAAATCAATTTTCTGCCAACGGTGATCCAGGAGCATGGCTTATAAATAATCTGTTCCTTACATCAACAGTGTCAAAATAAAAGTGACAAGACTGTCTCTGAACACACAGAGTATAACTTTTTGTCTTCTGAAACAAGCAATTGAGTCAGAGTCTGGGATTGTTCTCTCTGTTGAAGAAAGCAGCAACCAAGATTTGACATTCTGAGGTGGCTAGTGATCTCTCCAGGAAGTTTTAGCAGAATCCCGAGCTTGAGACTGTAGTCTACATGCAGCAGTTCTCTCTTGGATAACCTGTCTTCCTTTGTTTCTCACCCTGTAGGTTCTGTCATATCATGCTTCAGCAGCAGAGGAGGAAACAAGAGAGCTCCAATCCTTAGCGGTAATTCTTTCTTTGTAAAAGTGACTGACTGCAGACATTTAATTAATGCATAAACATGCTTCTCTTAGGATAACTACTTCCAATGCAATGATCCCATTTAAAAATGTTTATTATTATTACTAAGTCTTAATTTATTTTGAGAGAGAAACAGAGAGCACGAAAATAGCAAAGAGAGAGGGAGAAAGAGAATCCAAACCAGGCTCCGCCACCATCAGCATGGTGCCTAATGCAGGGCTTGAACCCGTGAACTGTGAGATCATGACCTGAGCTGAAACCAAGAGTTGGGCATTGAACTGACTGAGCCACCCATGCACCCCAGCAATGGTCCCATTTAATTAAATGTGGTAAATATTTAGATGGACATTTATAAAAATATTTAATCAATTCTACTTTCTTGTAGGGCTAAAGAGTCACTGATGATACAAAGCAAAAGATAACATAGTACATTATATGATTCTGATTTTTTTTCAATAATGTACATCTTTCATAGGCCAAAACTAAAGTTACTTTTCAGTTCCTGGGGGAAATGTGAACACGTGACAGACTGCGAAGTGGTTGTTTGGTTAGGGTAATGACAACAAAGATTTTATAGTTTGTAATTGATAATCTGCTCTGCATTATTGAGAATTGAGAGTGCTTTTAATGTGTGATTACATGGCTTAAGGAATGTTATTTGAAATGGGGTTCAAAGAAGGTCAGTTCCTGAAGTCTCATTACATTGTTATTTAGTACGCTATGAGGAAAAAAGCACACGGATATGTAAGTAGAATGTTAAATGTTCTCGGTCTTGGTTGAGATTAATGAAAATTTGAGGCACTTACACATTTACAGCAAAGGCTGGCCTTCGGGGTTGCAATTTACTTGAGACAAGATGGGTACGGTCTATGAGAGATGTGACAAGAGTCTGTAAAGAATGAGAAGGTGTGAACGTGTCACAGATTCTTTTTCATTGTCATCGTCATCACAGCTGGCCAAATGCCAACGCTCTGTGGCCTTGCCTACATTTTCTCACGTAAACTGCACAGCTGTGTTAGGAGGCCACGCTGAGCTAGAGAAGTCAGGTGACTTGCTCAAGGTCACACTGGCAGAAAGTGGAGAGGTCAAGATACAAACTCACACAGTCTGGTTCCAGAGCCCATGCATCCTGGGCCGTCTGTTATGAGCTGTTAGGGACAGAGAAGAGTAAAGAGGATTGAAATGTCTTGACCTCCACAATTAAAACGATGGTGGTGCCATGAATGAACAAAAGTGGAAATATTAAGAAGGCAAACTTGGCTTGACTTAGAGCATGGTAAGTGTGAGGCGCTGCTGGAGCAGCCAAATGGGCATCTTCAGTAATCAGGACAGGCAGGACTGGAGTGGGCAGGGGCTGAGCCAGAGGTGGCAATTTGCAGGTCCGGCCTTGCAATTTGGGGCATTCCTGTGGGGTAGAGTGGTTGGGAGAGGGGCCTAGAAGACCGAAGGCTGAGCTTCTGGAATCTGGGTTTCTGTGGAAGGAGTGGGAAAAGAATCGGCTGAGGTAGAGATGTGGTCCTTAAACAGGGAGGAGGATTTAGGATGGGGCAGTGGTGCAGAAGGCCAAAGTTTGAAAAAAGAAGGAGGTTCCATCGGTTATAGAAGGTTGAGAAATAGGACTGAGGAAGGCTGCTGTATTCTGCGATCAGTGATTGTTCAGGCAGCAGCTTTTGGAGTAAAACTACAAGAGTTAAGACTAAATGGTGACAAAATGGAGGCAACAAATACAGACTAGTTTTAAAAGATACGTTTTGTGTAAAAGAAGGAGTGGAGAAGTAGTTATGCAAAGCGCTGGCTGAAGTTTTTGTTTCGGTTTGCTTTGTGTTGTGTGGCAAGTCTTGCTCACAAGCAAGAGAACCAGTATGCTCCTGGACGGAGGGTGAAGGTAGGGCGATGAGGGGGTGCAAGACAGGGAAGAGACCTTGACCTTGGAGCAGCCTAGGCATTGAGCGAGACAAGAGGGAAGCGATGATAGTAATAATAATGAGAATACTACATTTATTGAGCACTTACCTTATACCCGGCGTGTTTGAAGTTCCTTGTGTGTCCGCAGAAACTCCAGCAGGTCGGTACGGTTAGCATGCGGAAGCTGAGCAATTTGAGATTGACAGGCTTCAGGTTGTCCTACTCAGGATCTCCCAGGTCGTAGGTGATGGTGCTGGTGCTAACTCCAGGCAGCCCAGGTCCAGAGCCCACACTCCCCTGCATGGCTCTGGAGAGATAATGAGCTGGAAGAGAAGGAAGGATGAGGACTTACAGATGTTCTTAGTTAAATCAGTGAGTAGAAAGCAGAATCATTTACCAAGATCAGTTTAAACAACTTGGGATGTTCACCTGCAAGGTTAAGCTTCTTTTGGGTTAGCCTCATTCGGGATGGGCTTTCTTTATTTTGTTCATGATGGTATTTGAAAAAATGAAGTTTTTCAATTCTTTACACTAGGTTTATAGGTTTTAAATATCTTTCACATCAGGCTTAACTGGCCTGTTGGTCTAATCCTCCCAGAATGATGAAGTTTTGAACTAAATGCATTACTGTGAGTTGGAAATTATCACTTGGAAAGATACATCTTGACGTGCTTGGGGGCACTGTGGGAGTATTAAATCAGTTCTAAATGAGGGCAAGGTTACCCTCTGCCATGTGTTGTTTTAGATAAATAAAAACTAGCAAATAGAGCAATTTCTAAAGATAATGCTTAAAAAAATCACTAGGATATTAAACTGCCTTTCACCTTGAAAATAGCAATCTTTCAGAAAAAATCTGCAAATCATTTTCTCAATGATTTTTATAATTTTAGCAAGAGAAAAACACTTTGGAATAGCTGAAAATTGCTATATTGCAGTATTGTTCAAAACCATCTGTTGTTTCACTTGGAAAATAGATTTCTGGCAGCTGCATTGAGAAATTTAGGGTCACACCACTTGTAGGTCAACTAATTTATTTAAATTGGTTGAAATTCAACAACTGAATTCAATACTGCTTTTCCATCAACCTCATAAAAATTCCTCTACAGCCCCTACCGCACAGGTGTCTGCATCGTCCAGCGACGGCCAGCGTTGCTGTCTTTGTCGTGTATCTGATTCTTTATCTCAGTTTAAGACCTAAAATAAATTGAAAAGCTGCCTCATGTTTTCTTCACTTTTACTTTTCCAAATTAGTTCTGGAGAGAATTAAATAATGTATTCAGGTATACTAAATAATTATGCCTGTTTTTTTGAAAAGTTCTCTAATTATAACAAGAGTATAACAAAATTGATAGGAAACTCAAAATCCTTATTTTCCCTCCTTGTTTTAAAGTAAAACTAAAGTAGTTTTTAATCTAATTTCTCTTGCCTTAAAATCAGGTATAGCAGAAATAGGGCCTTAAAGGAAGCATTTTGCCATATGCCTTTAATGATTCTTAGTCAGAAGTTGTTGAGATAAAAATAAATGGACCCCAGGTACCTGGCAGTGGTTATTAGAAAATTATTAGTGAAGACATCAGAATGAAATCAGTGTTTATTACCAGTTGACTGAATATTTGGTCGACTGGTTACATTTTCTGCTTTCCTCTTTTGTTAGAAGAGTAGTAAATAAATATGTATTAGAGTTCAGTTTTTTGAAATATGCTTCTCAGCTGTCGTGGAGTCAGTGCTTATTCAGTTCAGTCTCTACAGCTTCCGCTTTATGGCAGGGTCTGTAATCATATGGAATGTATCTAAAAGCAAACTCAGACCCTTTTGTGATCCTCAAAGGTTTTCTGCATCAAAATAGTGGGAGAGGGAGAAGCTAACCTCTGAGGCAGGATTTCCTAGAGCAGAATTTACTTCATCTTGACCTTATTCTTTCAGAGCCAGAAACTTGACATGAACTTTCTCAATCAGGTGTGTGTTCCTGCTGCGATGACAGCAGCAAAGGGGAGAAACATGTGCCTGACTCAAATCCCCGATGCCCAAGGCAATGGTGGAGTATAGATCTAATTTCTTGTATCAAGATGATCATCACATTCCTCCACTTTGGGGGAAAATCTATATATGGATAATCAAGTTATCAATAGAAAATTTTGAGCCAATAATAACAAAGAAGATATTATGATTTTGATAACCAGTGTCACTGAACTGAAGTAACCTCTGGTATCCGTGAGGCACCCTCTTTTTCAAACAGTGCTACAATTACCCTGAAACCATCTGGGTCCCTTGGGCTTCCTGTACACCATCATGTTGGATACATCCAGTGTTATAGAGGTCTATAACATTACCTGGGCTGTATCTTTTCCACATTGGCAAGACTTAGTAGATTCTGTTTGATTCTTCCTGCTTTCCTTTGACAAGCTAATCTTATCTTTTCTGCTTTGATTTTACTAGTAGATTACTTCCAATAGTAATCTTAGCTCCAGAGGATATTGGCACCATTTCTGAGCTTCTTATATACTAACTAGCTGTTAGCCAGATCTCTGTTTATTATTCCTAACTTTGTTGTAATTGCCCTGAGAGTTTTACTTATAAGCATATGTATATATTATCAGAATCTTGGCATTACCATGTGTCATCTTTACATGGTTTTGAAAACTGTATGCTCATTCATTTTTATATTCTGTGCCTCTTTGCCATTAAGATTAAAAAGATAACATTTAGGGGCACGTGGATGACTCAGTCAGTTGAGTGTCCAACTTTGGCTCAGGTATGATCTTAGAGTTCGTGAGTTCAAGCCCTGCATCAGATTCACTCCTCTCTGCAGAGCCTGCTTTGGATCCTCTGTCTCCCAGTCCCTCTGTCCCTCCCAAGCTCATGCTCTCTCTCTCTCTCAAAAGTAAATAAAAATATTTAAAACTAAATAAATAAATAAATAAAATGTCACATTTATATAATGTCAGGAAGAAGGAAAAATCATAAAACATGTTGATATAGTTACGGAGGAAGACATGCTGCTCCAGCCCTGCTGTGTGTTACTCACTCATTCTCTCTAAGACGTGGTTCCACATACTAAGTTGAATATTTACTGCCCTTTGTATAAGTAAGATTTCTTTCTCATAAGTATTTGGATTTACTTCCCTCTTAGAGAAAGATAAATTCTAACAGGCTTGTAAGTGGTGTGGCTTTTTTCTTTAAAAACATGTTTTCTGTGCATGTGAAAAGTAGACAAGAGAGACATTAGCCTTGTGTGAAGTATAATGTGATGGCTGTCAAACTGTCTTTATTCAAAGGCCTGGAACCAAATTGCTCTGGATAAAATGGTGCCCCAGTGGGTGGGGTAGTGATCAGGGGCTGATAGGGAGAGCTTAAGACACCTAACTAAGGTCCCTCCTTGTAGCTACCAGTGAACTCACCAGATATCTTACATCCATTTTATGCCTGAAAATAGTTTCCTTCAATAATGGATCATTGAGGGAAACCTCTTTTCCTCCTAACATTTATAATGAATAAACATCAGGAGTAATGTTAACAAAATGCCTCTATAAAACACCGAAGCTAATTGGAAGAATTTGACATTTTATGGATGGCCAAGTTCAGCATCTGCTCTTTTTTTCAAATTTATTTTAAGAAATAACTTTCTGAATAAGGAGCCTTGTCATAACAGTTGGCAATTAGGAGTTGTTTTTGTAATTTTTATTTTAGCTCTTGCGATTTGGTACTTCAGACCTAAGGCAGGTGGAATGCCTTTGATAGCAGTGTGACCTTTTTTGTATAAAGATTATACAGTTGAGCAAATTGTGCAGCCATGTGGCCACATGTCTTTATTTTCCTCTGAGGTGACCAGAGACTTTGCCACAGGCTAAATATAAGCTTTTTTCATGAGACATCCACCCAAAATAAGAAACTCAATAATTTTTAAATGATCCTTACCCAAGTATATTATTTTCCACAGATACATGATTTTCGGGTTTCAAGGAGACGATACACTTTACAAATAGATTATTCCCTATAAAGTTTTATTTCTCTTTTAAGTAAACTAAGAGGCACCCGCCCTCTACACTTGTGTAAAGGCCTTCATAATAAGAAATAGTTGAATTTTTAGAAAAAAGGTTGTTTGTCTTCTATTAAGCACTGATAAAACTCAGGATAGATTCTCTTTGACTTTAGAAAAAGAGGTGACTATATTAAGGTTCTCCAGAGAAACAGAATCGGTAGGAGAGAGATTTATTCTGAAGAATTGGCCCACAGAGCTTTGGGGGCCGAGAAATCTAGCAGTCTGTTGTCTGCAAGGTTGGAGGCCCAGGAAAACCAGTGGGATAATTCAGTTTGAGTCTAAAGGCCTGAGGACAGAGGAGCTGCTGGTTGAAATCCAAGTCCAAAGGCCTGAGAAGATGAGATGAGCTGTCCCATGTTCTTCCTTCCTCCACCTCTGGTTCTATTTAGGCCGGGAAGGGACACATGTTGTCCGCCCACACTGAAGAGGGAAGTCTGCTGAGCCCACTGATTCAGTGCTAATCTCATCTGGAGATACTTTCACAGGCATATGCCGAAATAGTGTTTAATTTGAGCACCTTCTGTCTAGTCAAGTGAGACGTAAAATTAACCATCACCAGTGATGAAAAAAAGCAGTTCAGTGTGTACCTTAATTATCTATCATTGTGTTGTTAGGGATCGTGTACAAACTACTAACATACTTGTGTCACTGCACTTTAAAAACTCTGTATTTCAATTATGTATGTGCCTGTCCTCTCCATCAGGCTGTTAGTTCTTAAGTTATCATCATCATCATCATCATCATAGCTACCATCTAGTGACTGAACCTGCTAAAAAAGAACCTGGTTTACATATCTTGTTAAGGGATTGAGTGCATGGATCAGTTGGTAGATTCTGGAAAATCTAGAGTTTTAGAGAGCCTATAAACTAGCATGAATCTAGCATGAAATAATGTAACCCAAGCTCCTTCAGTATTCAACAAGACTTTGCACTTTTTTTTAAATCTTTATTTTTGAAAGAGATAAGAGACAGAGCATGAGCGGGGGTGGGGCAGAGAGAGGGAGACACAGAATCCAAAGCAGGCTCCAGGCTCCGAGCTGTCAGCACAGAGCCCGAAGTAGGGCTCAAAACCAAGAACCGCAAGATCATGAGCTGAGCCAGAGTCAGTCGCTTTACTGACTGCGCGACCCAGGCGCCCCAACTTTCTTTTTTCTTAAAATGATTATGAAGCTAGAAATAACTTAATAGTTGACGCAGCATAGGTATAGAGAGAAACCAGTTTCAACTTCCAGCTCCATGATCTCAGGCAAATCTGTGACTTCTCTGTGTCTCAGTTTCTTTATCTATAAAAAGAGAACAATAGAAGAATTTACCCTGCAGCATTGTAGTGACTGGAGTTCCTGGTACCTACGTCCCCAGGAAGTATTAGTTATCGTTAGTAGTGGTAACAGTGGGAGGAAAATCAGTTCTCAGTCTAGTAGTAGCAGCATCAAGATCTTGATGTACCTTATCACGTTCCAAGTCTTTTTGCCTGAGCCATTCTAATGCTGTGCACTTCAATGAAGTATACACTCATTTTTGTCTAAGTGTCACAGGTAGGTGGAATACCTGGAAGAAAAAAATCTCTATGTGTTGTAAGAACAAGTGTAAGCCTTTGTTTATAAAGTATAGCCAGTTCTCTACTCCACGGCATTAATCTAGAATTGACCATTTTAAGTAACTTCTTGCCAGAGTTGCTAAAAAGTGGATTTTGGTCATGACTTTCCCATCATGAGTTTCCAGTGTTCTTGGAAGTGAATGAATCAGTCCTTAACGAGACTTAAGACAAGCTGAAGCTGATTTTTTAAAAATTACAGTAATGAAATATTTATTGCTCAGATGAAAAAAATCCAATGTATTTAAAAATTTTAAAGCAAATAGAATTGATAAGTGAACTATAAGGTAAGAAAGCATATTCTGTAATATATCAGTTGTTTCTGACAGCATGGTTCATTATTAAGATTAACATTTGTATTATAATTCTTTGCCAAATTAAATTAAATGAAATATTATGGAGAACTGGTTAGGTGCTTGATCACAAAATGATTTTCATTTACACATTTATATTTACCTCCTACTCTATGTGGGCTCTACATTACAATAAATAAGTCTCTACCCTCTTAGTACTTGAATAGTGAAGGACTATATGTATAACATAATTATAATAATTATACAATATTATATGATTATAATCAGAAAAAACACTAACTTTAAAGTGTAGGACATTGTGAAATTATATAAATTATATAATATAGAGACATTCTAGAATGTCTAGAATAGTCTGAAGTATGTATAGTTATTCACATAAAAGATGTGGCAAGCCTGTGATTTCATACTACACTGTGAATCAGCAACCTGCAGGGTAAAATTGAATCTCAGTTTTGGCTACGTTAATGCTTCAAGAAATAGAATGTTTGGCTTTTCAATCAAGATACAGAGCTCACTGCCTCCCATGGACACCCCAAAACTACAACTACATATAAAACAACTGTCAGGGCACCTGGGTGGCTCAGTTGGTTAATTAAGCATCCGATTTTGGCTCAGGTCATGATCTCACAGTTTGTGAGTTCAAGCACCACATCGGACTCTGTGCTGACAGCTCAGATCCTGGAGCTTGCTTTGGAATCTGAGACTCCCTCTCTCTCTGCCCTTATCCAACCCACAGTCTGTCTCTCTTTGTCTCTCAAAAAAAAATAAATGTTTTAAAAAATTTTTGTTGTTTAAAAACAACTATCTCTGAGAACAACTTGAAGACTAGCAGAACTGATTTTACACAACTAAGGATATAAAGAAAAAGTCGCATTAAGACAACCAGGAGAATCAGATAGGCAGAGACTGTCTACTCAACTCAGGACCCACACCTCCTCAGCATGGCAACCCACAAATGGGAGGGTGTCACGACTGCAAAGGCCCTCTCTGAGGAGCAAGGGGTCTAGCACTCACACTGGGTTTTCAGGTCCAGGAAACCTGCACTGGGAAGATTAGCTCCCATAACTCTGGCTTTGAAAACCAGTGGGGCTTTAGTCCAGGAGAGCAGGGGACAGCAGGAAATCAAGACTCCATTCTTAAAGGGCGTGTGCACAATCTCACTTGCTCTGAGTCCCAGAGCAGAGGCAACAGTTTGAAAAGTACCTGTGTTACATGTGAATGAGATTCATTGACTAATTTAATTGACTAAATTTAGGGCACAGAACTACTTTGGAGATCTGTTGGAACTTTCTCCAGAGATAGAAGTACTGGTGGATGCCATTTGTTACTCCCCTTCTACCTAGCTACCTAGCAGGTGCCATTTCTGACACTCCATCTACAGTGCTAGCACTGCTTGCCCTGCCCTGGCATTGTTCTGCGAATTGCCTCACCCCCCCGGTGGCTGTCTGCCCTACCACGCCTGATGGATGGCCTTGGTGATGGTGGCACTGCTCCCAAGTAACCTCACCCCACCACAAACAGTGACATCCTTTTCTGTTGCACATGGAGCATTTTCCCGGATAGATCCCATGTCAGAATAAAACTATGTCTCAATAATGTAACAAGCAAATATATCAAGCATCTTTTCCAGCCACAACAGTACGGAACTCGTCATTAACTGCAAGAAGGAAAGTGGAAAAAACACAAACACGTGGAAGCTAAACAATATGCTACTAAACAACCAATGGATCAATGAAAAAATCAAAGAGGAAATAAAAAAAAAATTCCTAGAAACAAGTGAAAGTGGAAACACAACATTTCAAAATCTCTGGGACATAACAAAAGCAATTCTATGAGCAAAGTTTAAAGCATTCAGGCCTACCTCAGGAGACAAGAAAAAGTTCAAAAAACAATCTAACTTTATGCCTAAAGGAACTAGGAAAAGAACAAACAAAGCCCAAAGTTGGTAGAAAGAAGGAAATAATAAAGATCAGAGGGGAAACAAATGAAATAGACTAAAAATCCAGTAGAAAACATCAATGAAACTAAGGACTCATTCGTTGAAAAGATAAACAAAATAGATAAACCTGTAGCTATACGCATCATGAAAAAAAGACAAAGGCTCAAATAAAATTAGAAATGAAAGAGAAGTTACAACAAGTGGCACAGAAATACAAAGGATCTTAAGAGACTACTATGAACACTTATATGCCAAACAATATGACAACCTAGAAAAATGTGTAAGTTGTTAGAAATATAACAATCTTCTAAGAATCAATGACAAAGAAACAGGAGATCTGAACAGACCAATTCCCAGTGATGAAATTTAGTCAGAAATTTAAAAAACTCCCAACAAATGAAAGTCAAGACCAGATGTCTTCACAGATGACTTCTACCAAATACTTAAAAGTTAATAGCTATTCTTCTCAAATTATTACCAAAAAAAAAAAAAATGAGGACAAGGGAATCTTTCTAAACTCATTCTATCTGGCCAGCATTATCATGATACCCAAACCAGGCAAAGATACCACATAAAAAAAAAAAAAAAGAATTACAGGCCAATATTCCTTATGAACAAATGCAAAAATGCTCAACAAAAACTAGCAACCCAAATTCAACAACACATTAAAAGGATCATATACCATGACCAAGTGTGATTATTCCAGGGATGCAAGGATGGCTCAATATCTGCAAGTCAACCAGTGTGACACACCTACCACATTAACAGAGTGGATGGTAAAAATGGTATTATTTCAATAAATGAAAAAAAAAACATATGACAAAATGTAACATCCAATTATAATAAAAACTCTCAACAACGTGACTATAGTAGGAACATACCTCAACATAATAAAGGCCATATATAACAAACCCAGAGCAAAGATCACACTTAATATGGAAAAGCTGAAAAATTGTTCTCTAAAATCAGGAATAAGATAGGGATGCCCACTCCTGCCACTTTTATTAAACATAGTATTCTAAGTCCAAGTCACAGCAATCAAAATTGGAAAGGAAGAAGTAAAACTCACTATTTGCTGATGACATGATATAGAAAAGTCTAAAAACTCCATCAAAAAACTGTTAGAACTAATGAATAAATTCAGTAAGTCATAGGATACAAAATTAACATATAGAAATCTGTGACATTTCTATACATTAATAACTAACTACTAGAAAGAGAAATTAATAAAACAATCCCATTTACAATTACATCAAAAAGAATAAATACCTAGGAATAAATTTAACCAAGGAGATAAAAGACTTATTCTCTGAAAACTGTAACACACCGATGAAAGAAAGTAAGGAAACAAATAAATGGAAAGATCTACCTGTGCTTATAGATTAGAAGAACTAATGTTGTTAAAATGTTATACTACCCAAAGCAATTTATAGGTTCAGTGCATTCTTTATCAAAATACCAGTGGCATTTTTTTTTATAAATTCTGATTTTCTGAAACACGAATCTTTTTAAAGATTTTTTTAATGTTTTTTATTTATTTTTGAGAGACAGAGAGAGACAGTGCAAGCAGGGGAGGGTCAGAGAGAGAGAGAGAAATACAGAATCTGAAGCAGGGTCCAGGCTCTGAGCTAGCTCTTAGCACAGAGCCCGACGTGGGGCTCAAACCCAGCATGAGATCATGACCTGAGCCAAAGCCAGACGCTTAACCGACTGAGCCACCTAGGCGCCCCACCAATGGCATTTTTAAAAGTTTATTTATTTATTTATTTTGAGAGAGAGAACAGGGGAAGGGCAGAGAGAGAAAATCCCAAATAGGCTCTGCACTGTCCCACAGAGCCTAATGTGGGGCTCAAACTCACGAACCGTGAGATCATGACCCGAGCCGAAATCAAGAGTCGGACGCTTAACTGACTGAGCCACCCAGGCACCTCCAATGGCATTTTTCATAGAATTTGAACAACTAATTCTGAAATTTGCACAGGACCACAAAAGCCCCAAATAACCAAAGCAACCTTGAGAAGGAAGAGCAAAGCTGGAGGAATCATGTTTGCTGTTTTCAAACTATACTACAAAGCTGAGTAATCAAAACAGTTTGGTACTGGCACAAAAACAGACACATAACAACTGAATAGAGAGTCCAGAAATCTGTGGTCAGAAGTTTGAGGTCAGGAGGTCAATCAATATATTGACCTATGGTTAATTAATCTTCAACAAAGGAGGTAAGAATATACAATGGTTAAAAGACAGTCTCTTCGGTAAATGGTGTTGAGAAAACTGAACAACGACCTGCAAAAGAATGAACCTGGACCACTTTCTTACACCGTGTAGAAAAATAAACTCAAAATGGATCAAAGACTTAAAGGTAATAGTGGAAACCATAAAACTCTCAGAAGAAAACATAGGCTTTAAATTTGACATCATCTGTCTCCTCAGGCAAGGGCAACAAAAGCAAAAATAAATAAATGGGACTATATCAAACAAGGACGGTTTTACATAACAAGGAAAACAAAAAGGCAACTTCCTGAATGGAAGAAGATATTTGCAAATAACTCATCTCTAGCTATGAAAGTCCTAGATGGCATCTTCTTCCAAGAAAAGGTGCTTCCTCTCCATTGAAAACCTGTGGTTTAGTGTGGCCACCTTCCTGAATTTTCTTCACTAGATCTTCTGGAGAACCTCCTGCAGCTGCCACATCATCACTTGCTGCTTCACCTGGCCCTTTGATGTTATGAAGAATTTTCTTTCTTTAAACCTCGTGAACCAACCTCCTCAAGCTTCAGACTTTCCTTCTGCAGCTTTCTTCCCTCTCAGCCTTCACAGAACTGGCGAGAGTCAAGGTCTTGCTCTGGGATTAGACTTTGATTTAAGGTGATGTTTGATCTTCCATCCAGACCGCTAAAGCTTTCTCCATAGCAGCAAGAAGGCTATTTCACTTTCTTAACATTTGTGTGTTCGCTGGAGTAGTGCTTTTAATTTCCTTCAAGAACTTTTCCTGTTCTTTCACAACTTGGCTAACTGGAGCACGAGGCCTATCTTTTGGCCTCCCTTGGCTTTTGACACACTTTGCTCACTAAGCTTAATCATTTCTACCTTTTGATATCAAGTGAGAGATGTGCAGCTCATCCTTTCACTTGAACATTTAGAGGGCACTGCAGGGTTATTAGTTGACCTAATTTCAATATTGTTGTGTCTCGGGGAATAGGAGGCCTGAGGAGAGGGAGAGAGATGGGCAAACAGCAGGCTGGGAAGCAGTCAGAATACACACCACATTTACTCATTAACTTACCATCTTCTCTGAGCACAGTTTGTGGCACCTCAAAACAATTACAGTAGTAACATCAAAGATCACTTATCAAAGATCATTATAACAAATAGAATAATGGAAAAGCTTGAAATATTGTGAAAATTACAAAAATGGGACACAGAGACATGAAGAGAGAAGATGCTGTAGGAAAAATGGTGCTGATGGATTTCTCAATGCAGGGTTGCCATAAACCTTTAATTGTTTTAAAAAAACAAACAAACACAGTGCCTGCAAAGTGCAGTAAAACAAAGTATGCCTGTAGTTGGCTGAAGAAACCAAAATTAAGCTGGAACCCTAACTGCAAAGGAGTCAGGAAAGTATATTATTGGGTTTTCTAAACTCTTCAGAAAATGAAGGCTCTCCAGCAGAAGGTTGAAAGAGATGCTAACAGAGTCTTGCTAAAGTATCTTCCGAAGTGACACACCAGTGAATGTGCCCCTAGTGCAGCTGGGAAGGATGAAAAAAGAACGAGTTATGTGAAAACTTGGGGGATACGTTCTAGGCAGAGGACAAACAGTTAAAGAGGCCTGAAATTGAGAAAGACTATTGATTAACCTTAAAAACAAATGGCAAAAGTATAGACCTCCCCTCTTCCCAAAAAAACAAATGGTGATTTCAGGAAACTCGAATTTCCACCTGGAGCATTATTGCACTAAGTAGAGAGGCTGCTGCGTGCCGGTCTGGTCCTCCTCTGCCCTCATGCAGAGGCCGTGGTCCTCCAGCCAGGAGTTGTGGAGGACTCCCTTCTCTCATGTGCCAAGAAGCCAGACAGTGACGTGAGTGTGAAATGGAGCATGAAAAACACAACACAGCCACAACAGCTATGGTGCCATGTCCTTAAATGATGAGAGGGTCACAGAGATTGCACCTGGTACAGGAAGGTCACTGGCAAGATTCAGATGCCACCGGTGCTATCGGTGGTGTCTGCTTCCAAAAGAGAAGACAATAAGAAGTCCTGGAGCCCTGTGGCCGGGGAGAAAAATACACCATAAATTCATAATATTAAACCTTAGAGGCACTGTAACCCAGCCCCCCTCCCTCATCTTATAGGTGAGAATATAGACAGAGTGGTTGAACATCTTGTTAAGGGTGATAAAGTCCGTGGAATATCAGGACTAGAATCCTTAATAGCAAATATACCTTCCTACCGTGTAGTTCACTTTTCTGTAAAGTTCGTTTTTTTTATGATCATTATCTAATGCTGAAATGCAAAGGTGGTGGGTAATCCAGAATTTTGTTAGCTGGTGATCAATTTAATATTTAGCTCCTAATCTGTCAAGATGATGTTCAGAACAACTGGTTTTGAGTAATGATGACAGAGAAATTAAAATATTTTTAAAATTCTGAATACTACTACTTCCTTTAACCCAATCCAGCCCTACCCCCAAGGATATGTTTAATTCCACCCTTAGTGAACTTCACTGCCAAAGTTAGTTGTGTCTTTTAAAAACATTTTGCAAAAATGGTGAAAAGGAACCAGAGGGTCATAAAAAAAACTGGGGATCATAGAAACCCGACTTAAATGAAGACTCTCCTCTAAAGTGTCATAAAAGCTAACCTAGTTTCTTCATTAGTTTGAGTGGCAAATCCAATTACAGAACTCAGAAGAAAAACGAGATTATACTACTGACCTTTTTACCAGATTGAATCTTTAACCCACTGGGCTCTGTGTACTTTATGCATTCCGAATTTGGTTATTTTGACACAAATTAAACTCCCAACTCTAGAAGAGCTTAACTATATTTGAATTAAGTAGTAAAATATACAAACACTTGCCTGGGGAGTCAGTCCCAGGCATCATGCTCACATGTAGAGGGGGAATAAGCAGTATTTAGTGGGATTAGGTAGTCAAATCAGATTATTCAACCAGAAAACACATACACATTTATAAAATGTGCTTTATAAAATCTTTAAAAGTATGTGACTTCTGCTAGTCTTCAATACCATGATGCACTAAGTTATAGCACCCCCAGAAGTCACTTTGCAAAGTCTAACGAAATAAACTGTCACTAAACGAAGCAGTTGTGAAAATCCAGAATTACGTATTCATAGCCTATCCCAGAAATGCCACAAACGTTATTCTCTCCTCAGTAAACTGTAGAATATTGTGTTTTAGAAAATGGTAAGTGAGACTTACAGCTAATATGTTTTATCAGAAGTCATCTTTATCCCAAACTTTTTCAAGAAAAACAGAAAGTTGAATTGTCTTGTGATGGTCAGAGAAGCAGTTTCCAAGGGCTGTAAATGACATCTGACTTTCCGATGGCTTGTTAGCAATCAGTTTTGAGAATTCTGAACCTCTGTATCACTGACCACAAGGTTCCGAAGGAAAATGTTTACACATCCCCACTGGGTCAGCCCTGAAAGGTGGAGTCGTGGTGTGGTGTGGTGGAACAAGCAAAAGATTCTTTTCTCTCAGTAGAGGGGCTGGGAATCAGAGTGTAAAGAGGGAGAGACACAAGCTGTGTTGGCTGCCTTTGTTCTGTAGCTTTTAGAATATCCTTTGTAGAAGAAGAGAAAGAAAACTTCTTCTTCCACAAGAATAACAGCGCCCTAAGGAAAAAGAACACATCTGTTCTGCTGTTGAGGGCAGGATGTTTCAGGGAAGCAGCTGCAATCTGCTTCGAGTTAAAAGGTGGGTTTACTCCCACCTCCACACTTCCGAGCTGCACTCCAGCTGACTGCTCCAATCTCTGATGTCGGAGGCTGGGGTAAACAATGAAGCCCTTTATCTAAACATTTAAATCCTCCTCTCTTCCCCTGTTTCAGCCCACGCAGTAGCCTGTGGAATTGACCTAACAGAATGCATATTTTCTCGTGAATTTTGGGGCTTGGGAAAAGATGCTTAGTTTGGAATATGAGGAGAGGACATTAATTTAAAGTTGAAACATGCCTGGTATACAGAGCACCGGGGGCTAGCACCCCAAGACTGGCCGGGGAAAGCTGTGGACTGCTCCATGAGATTTTATTACTTTGACCTTTTTACTTCCCAAAAGATGGAGGTAAAGGAGAGTAGTGATATCCTAGATACTCATAGGAAAAGTAAGGAGTTTCAAGGGAGTCAAGGAAAAGACGTTAAAGGAAGAAACGGTTCAGATTTCCTAATTTGTCTTCTTTCTGCCTGGCACCAAGTTAAAGCCTCTTTTCATCAGGTAAATCGCCGTCCAATCTGGCTAGAGCAGCTAAAGTGCTGGCAGGGTACATGGTCAAGGGGGTGGAGGAATAGGGGCTCCTGCAAGTTCTGATGCCCACGGGGGCCTGATAGGAAATCTAAGGCAGGAGCCTGACAGTTCTTCTCAGTCTGAGGGAGCAAGGCGCCTTGGCCTTGGCCAGTGTTGCTTCATGAGAATTGGGGCTCGGAGTGGACTGACTTTTCTGAAGCCAGAAATCCTTGTCTGCTGTCGTTGTCAAAATCTCCCCGTTTTTAAATAGTATAACAGATTGGAATGCACTTGCCAGATCGGCTAGTCTTCCAACTCAGGTTAATGGGCTTTCCCCTCCTTGGAGGTTTTGGGACCTTAAAATTGGAATTTATGACTCATAGAAAGTGAAGAGAATAAAAACTTTCCCTCTCATTTAATAAATGTTCATGTTAACAAATATAAAAACTGTATCAATAGTCTCAATGGATACAAAGATGGGTACAAAAATACAGTCCTGCCTAGAGATCCCAGTATACTTAGGAGACAGATAAATAGTAAATTACATTACAGTGAACTTCTTGTAATTAAACAGGTATTCCCAAGGTAGGGTCTGCTCTGAAGGGCATTCAGCCCTTTTTCGGATGGAAGCTGTGTCTTAAAGCAGTCCATCAGTTAAAAAAAAATAGGTACTTTATAGGAGAATCAGGAGGTACAAACAGACATTGATGAAAAAGAGCCAGGTATATTTGAAGAATTCAGGGGTGTTTACTACAATTAAATGATTATCAAATCAAAACCAATGATACTAATTAAAAAACAGATCCTCCTCCAAAAAACGAAACTGGCTTCTCAAGAACCATTCCAGATGTTTTGAGTTAGCATCACTGAGCTTTTTTTTAATAAGCACCCTAGGTGACTCTTAGGATCGGACTTGGGTGAATTCGTCTCTAGTAGAGATTGTGTCAAATCTGAAAATAGAATAGTTTGCCTGGATACAAAGCTGGGCTCCATTCCTTAACTAGCTGCCTATTATGGGTAAGGTAGTTAGCTGCCAGAGCTAGAGTGTCAACTTAATAAGATTGTCTTGAAAATTAAATACTTAGAACATTATCATTATCCTCCTCACCGCTTGGTTCCCAGCCCATCGTACTGGGACAGGTCCAGAATAATTACTCAGTAAATATCTGTGGAATTACTAAGACTAGGGAGGTACAGATGGGCCAGATCACTGGAGTCCTTAGTTCTGTTTACTGTTGTAGGTACAGCCTCAAGCCTCTCTCCTCCACCTAACCTCCTGAAACCATATTAGTTACCTGCCCTCCCCACAGTGATTCATTTAAAAAACAAAATAACAAAAAATATAAGTAGCTCCTATATCAAAAGATTTCTAGAGTATACATTAAAAAGAAAAAATAAACACAATGTGCTATTTCCCTGTAGTAAAGTGGGAAAACTTTGTGAATCACTGCTGCTTTATAGAATTAATGGCTTTATTTCATTTTGTTCTTCTCTCTTATCTAAGGTTGCTGTGGTACCATCTGCTCAGACGCTTAAAATTACTGACTTCAGTTTCAGTGACTTTGAGCTGTCTGACCTAGAAACGGCACTGTGCACAATTCGGATGTTCACTGACCTCAACCTTGTGCAGAACTTCCAGATGAAACATGAGGTAAGAATACAGTCATGTCCTTTGGAAAAGTGAAAAGTGTGTGTGTGTGTGTGTGTTAAGAGAGATTAGTATGAATAGGGGTTTTTAAGTCTCAGCAATTAATAAACTATCACCTAATGCATCCCTGAGATTTTCAAAGGCAAATGATCAACCCTAACAAGACATGTACTGGGTTTTTGCTATGCATCAGGCACCAAGTGGAAGAACAGGGGAGAGCACCCCCAGCAGTGGAAGCAGGACGTACAGAGCCAGGAGGACGGAGTGGGGATGGGCGGTGGAGCCTGGTGGGGGGTGAGAGTGGCGAGGGAAGTAAGTGGAGAGGAAGGTAAGATGCAAATCATATGTAACCCGGTAAGCTGTTCAGAGGAATTTGGATTTTATCCTGAAAAACGGTGGTGACTCACTGAGGAGTTTTAAACGGAAGTAACTTCATCTGATTGCAGAGGTTATGATAACACAGGATGGGAAGGACCAAATCAGAGTGAGCTCCTTTGGAAATAAGGGAGTACAGGCGCTTGATGTGAGGCCAAGCTTGTGGTTCGACCCGGGGTTACCCCTATGGGGCGTGGAGGAAAACTGGTTTTAACCCCTGTTGATTACCTATTCACCTCTCGGAAAACAGATTCAGTCAGAATCTTCTAACACCGGCTGCCAGATAGCAGGGGAAATCTTCATAACGGCTATGTGTATTAGCATCAAAGAATGAGGGAGAATAGAAAGGATTGCTTGAAAATCAAATGTAGTAATTTGCCTTTGAAGCTGTGTTTTTTGGTGGTGGTTTTTTTTTCCTTGGTCAGTGTAATCTTCTTAGACAGATTTCCTGTCTGGAAATTTAAATACCTTGAAGGCCTCTACTATTTAGCAATCCATTAATTCATAAAATGAAAATTTATTAACATAAACAGTGTACCCAGCACTATACTGAGTATTCATTTCAGCAGAGAGCTGTCCTGCTCTCAAAAGCCCCACAGTTAGGAATGAAAACTAAGAGCTAATATAGCTAACATTATTAACATAGTTCATTTATAGTATTCTTGGGGTATTCTTTCTTAAATTTAGCCAAAATTTCTATTACTCTTGGATGAAAACAAAGAACTACTGTCTATGGACTCTAATTAATACTTCACTCTTATTAAAACATGTTGACTAAGGGACACCATGTCATTTGATTATTTCAAAAAACTCTCAAGAAATGTTCTTTGGTTGTTATTGTCTCCGTTTTCAAATGAAGAAATTCAGATAGCATGATAAGAGTAAAAAGATCATGGACTTTGAGTTATAGCCCTACTAGTGAGTAGCTCTTATTTCCTTAAGCAATTAATCTCTCAAGTTCTCAGTTTCACAGTCTGTTAGTTGGGGATAATGGTATGATTTTCCCATGGCAGTCTTATGACACATGCATCGATGTGATTGTCTGTGTGTATGCATGTATATGTGTGTAGACCCCTATGACGTTTGCTGCTTAACACAGTTGTGGAGTACGTGCCAGTTCTCCCTTCCTTCAAGTTTGACAATGGTTGTATCACTCCATCCAGTTCCTCTACTGTAGGTTATAAGGGCTCATTTAAAAATAATTTTTTAATGTTTATTTATTTTTGAGAGACAGAGAGAGCATGAGCAGGGGAGGGTCAGAGAAAGAAGGAGACACAGAATCCGAAACAGGCTCCAGGCTCTGAGCTGTCAGCACAGAGCCCAACATGGGGCTTGAACTCATGAAGTGAACCATGAGATCATGACCTGAGCTGAAGTGGGACACTCAACCAACTGAGCCATCCAGGCACCCCTATAGGGCTCATTTTAAAAGGGATTTCTATCAATGGGATAAAGAGTTCATTTAGAGCCAGTTCTAAATGCGAATCTTGGTTCTGCTTCTTGCTAGTTACAGGACCTTAACAAGCAAGATATTTCAAATCCCTTTCCATTCTCAGATTTCCTTACTTTAAGCTAGTAATGATGCTGTTTAAAAGGCCTGGCCAGATCAAAGGAATGTGATCCTTTTACCTATTTATGAAATTCTAATAAGCTGATTTATTTATTTCTTAGAAACCTATATGTTTTCAGATAGCATTTGAGTGTTGCATATGAAGATAGTCTCTCAGAATTTTTTTTAGCAATTTTTATTCTTACCTTTCCTTGAATTTTTGTCCATTAGGCAGATATTTTTGCTCAATATCTCATTCATTTACTCTCCTTTTCTGTTTGAATAACTACTATTCTGATTCTGGCCAACATCACCTTGAATCACACAGTCATTCTGATTGACCTTCCTGCCTTAGTGACTCTTCTGTCATGTTTATTTCAGATATTATTGTTAGTATAATTTTAGGATGATAAAATTAAAACGTTACTGCTGGAGAGGATGTTAGCATCACAACAAAGAATATTTCCTACTGAATGATATGTCAAGTCTTCATGTCTCTTCTTGGCTTCCAGATTCTGAGTTACCCGCCTATATACATCACAGCCATCACTCTAGCTGATCTGTGAAACGGACTCTTGACTCTACTTGAACAAATCTGCATGCATTGTGCTTATTTTCACATTCTTTCTGTTACCTGTCATTCCTCTCCTGAATGGACTGTTCCACTTGCAAGTCTGCCCCCCTTCCTGCCACCATATACTTTTCTCTTCCTCAGAGCCTGCCTCAACCTTAGGTTTAACTTCACCCCACTTGGAATACTTTTGAAATTTTGTGTTGTCGGTTTTATTTATTTCCTTTATATGTGCACTTTTAGTATTCTCACTACTGATTGAGATTCTTGAAGGCAGAAACTAAGCTATTTTCTCTTTCGTCTCTTTCTCCCACAGCATCTTGAGTCTGCCACCCAGGACTTAGGAAGCCTTTGTAATTGTTGGAGACTGATTCAGTGCATTGAGCATGCTCCCTAGAGTCATCCAAATTACATAGAATTATTCAGTAGTCCTGTACAAAAGACTGTATTGCAGATTTGAACATGCTAGGCAAATCCACCAAGCACCGAGCAGAACTGACCATAATTTTCCTAAATGCTGTTAAGAACATCCTGATAGACCTATAAATACAGAGAGCAAATTAATGGTTGCCAAAGGGAAAGAGGTTGGAGAGGGTGCGTGGGCAAAAGGGGCGAAGAAGAGTAAGAGCTACAGGCCTCCACTTATGGAATGAATAAGTCACAATAATGAGTGACACATCATAGGGAATACAGTCAATAAAGCTGTAATAGCATTGTATGGTGACAGATGGCAGCTACACTTGTGGTGAGCATCGCATGACATGTAGAGAAGTACTGTGTTGTGCACCTGAAACTAATGTAACATTGTGTGTTAACTGTACTGAAATAGAAAAATGTTTTTAAAAGATCATCCTGATAGCAGAATCGAAAACTACTTATATCTAGTTTCTAACTACTATATCCATTGGATTACCCAGTTCTCTAAGGCCCATCTTGTTAGAAGCATAACAGAATAATCCATCAGGAATTGTATTTTATAACATTATTTGATATGTGTACATATTTAATTACATCTACAGACTTATGATTAGTAAAGAGATATGTTCTTAGGTTAAATTGCTGGGTTTTCCTGCTTATTTTTCTGGAGTCTTTAATTAATCACCAGTAATTTTCTATAACACTTTACAGTTTCTTAGAATATGAAAAAAATGGTTAGAGCTCTTACTTAAAATTCTGCTAATAAGATGAAACTATCATCTTTCCAGCTGATTTTGTTGAGAAGTGGTCACGATGAAAGAAACTGCAATGTTCTTGGTGTTAACACATGTTACTGGTCAGCACACAGAAATCCTCTGCTAAGTATGGTGACTTGGAGGTTCACGAGCTATGGGACGTTAGGGTTGCTTGTTATCAGAATTCCCTGCAAGCTGTGTTATAGAACGGAAACAAAAAGACCTGAAAAGAAAAGGAGGGATGTGAAAGCACTGATTTTTCTACCAAATCCCATGTAAGCAATTTCTACCAACAATGAAGAAACCTTGTGTTTGGCCTACTTCTGCAGCCAATCGTTCTGCATTGTATATTGTTAAAGCAACATTCTTTTCCCTGGTACTTTTTCCATACCCCAGGGCAATGCTTTTTGTGTTTGAAGTATCTCCAGGGATATATGTAGGAAGAAGCACATATTTATTTTTACAGATTCCCCAAAGTATAGTGAATCATTCAGAATTGAAGAGAGGCAGACTCTGATGCTACACAAACAAAAAATAACCATGCTTAGGGCCCATGAGTCCCTGGGGACCTTACTGAATACACTACTTAGGAGTTGAATTAAACCCAGCTTTTGAGATTTTTCTGAGGTCTGTCTTTCTCTTTTTTTCCCATCTTTTAAAGTATATTTTTTTCATATGGACTCCAGGGCTTTATTTTACATATACATTTACAAATTACTTCTTGGTAACCAGCAGTAACTCTGCCTGAATATTTAAGCATCGTTTAAAGGGGGACAAAAGATCTGCTGATTGCATCAGGACTTGGAGCTCCATTTTGTCCTTGGACACGTGCTGTATATGTTAGCCCGCAATCCACCCCCACAGCCTTGCTCTGAATACCTTCGCAGAATTAGAAACTGGGAGCATGAGAAGAACTTGAGAGTGGCCATGTCCATGGCTCTCTAAAAGTGAATTCATACATAGCTGACTATTTGGGCTCCTAATTGATGGCATAAGGACATATCTTTTAAAAAGCTAGTCAGTGCCCTCCTTACCCGCGCCCAAAATACCTGAGAGTCTGTCTTGCATTTTACATCTCATTGAGTTAGCATCATGGTTAACGTGGTGGGTTCTGAAGTCAGACTGCTCAAAACTGAATTTCAGCCCCCCTTTTACAAGCAATGTGACCTTGGGCAAGTTACCGCTCTGAAAGTCCAATTCCCTCCCTGTCAAATGATCAAAGTAGTAGTGCCTCCCTCAGAGTCATGAGGGTTAGATGTAAATAATTGAAACATAATAAATATATGATAGATGTTAACAAGTATTGTTACTACTTACACTCTTTTCCCTAAAGGTTCTTTGCAGGTGGATTTTAAGTGTTAAGAAGAATTACCGGAAGAATGTTGCCTATCATAATTGGAGACATGCCTTTAATACAGCTCAGTGCATGTTTGCTGCTCTCAAAGCAGGCAAGATCCAGGTACTTTTGAGATTTATATTTTGACCTGTTCTTGCTTTAGTGGTAAAGTTAATAACATATTCTTTCAAGTTTTTTTTAATGGGCACTGATGAATAGAATATTTATTGCCACATACCAAATAACTTACATCTTGTTAATTGAAGAAGACCAGCATGGCAAAATACTTAGTTATTAATTTTCTTTCATATGTAATTTATATGGCATACATTTTTAAATCTTCTAAATTACTTCACGTTAAATTTTAATAGTCTTCGGGCAAAGAAACTTATTCTCCAGAGGAAATTTTTACAGTACAAGTAAAATTATCAGATTTCTCATGTGCACATTCAAACTGCTCCATAGTAGAATTCCTCAAAATCCACTCAAGTGGCTTCATAGATAAGTCCAGGGTTCTCTATTGCATTTTCTCTGGAGCCCTCAGTTAAATCTTCTAAGTACTATTTCATGGAAAGGGTTTTAGTATCATATACATTGACCAGAGACTGTTTACAAGGAAGATCAATGCGGGAAACGTTCAAGTAATGCGTTCCTTTCCAGGCCAAATTTTATCCATATCTCTGTCCTTAGATTCTAACTTCAGTGGGAATCGACTAGTTATTCTAGGTAAGTGATTCCAGGCATCCATCATAAAACTGCTTTTAATTCAGAGCTGCCATGCACTTTTTTTTTTTAAGCAAATTCTAAAAATGTTATTCTCTGTCTCCACTTCCCTAGGGTGCACATTTTAACTGGCTAGAGCTAAAAGAAGGGATTGTTGTCCAAAAAGCCATATGAAATACCATAGTAGTATTTTCCTGCCAGAGCAAGCATTTGAAAGAAATAGGGTAAACTTCTTTTGGGTTATGGAAAGGTCATCAGGATTATACCACTCACTGAAAACTGTCCTTGCTTTTTATGAAGAATAACAAAACCGTGATCTCCATCTATGTGGTAAACATATGGCGTAGAGCGCTGAGGATTTCCAGCAGAGTGGAGCTGATCATTTCAACTTATTTTCTGACTGATGGAGGAGAACAGTAGTATAAATAATACAAATGGCAGATATTACAAAAGTAACCTATGTTTGGCGTTAGAATATATTGTGCAACTTTTTAAAGCCGTATTTTCATTCCCAATCCTCTTATTTTATATTGTTTTGCTTGTGATTCACATTGCCTGTGTTCCGTAGAGACACAGCAGTGGCTAGTGGAGAATGAGAGCGGCAGACTCTGCAGGGAGCCAGAAGGCAGAGAGACAACAGTTATTTAAAGTTTATTTTGATTATTCCACATACATGTAGATAGTTAAGAGTTAATGATATTTACTAGCGGGGGACAGATTATTGATTGTTGGAGGCGTTTCAGCTTGTTCTGGTGAGAAACGACATTTGTAATAATTCCATTCGGAAGACAAAGTACCACTGATTGCCTGCAGCCCAGGATTCTAGCGTGAGTCCTTTGCGACCACGAAGAAGCATATATGAAAAGCTAGTTGGAAACACAGATACATGATTGGTGAAAAGAGGTGGTCAATGAACTTAACCAAATCGCCTTTCTCTTTCTTTCCTCTGACGTCTTTGGTCATGCAGAACAAGCTGACCGACCTGGAGACACTCGCCCTGCTGATTGCTGCTCTCAGCCATGACTTGGACCACCGGGGTGTGAATAACTCTTACATACAGCGGTAAGGGGCGTCTTCCCCAGCAAAAGAAGAAAGTGTTTCTTTTATATTGTAGGGATGTCTTTTTTAGAGTAAGAACCATAGCAAAATGTGATGGTACCAGATTTCTATTGATCACGGTCCCACAACATACTGTGGTGATTTTCAAGTGAAGTGGAAAAAAAATAGTGTAAGTTCCTATATTGTGACGGTCACATTTCTGACCTAAAGCTCAAAAAGTACATATGTTGAGAATCTTATTTCGTTAGATAAATAGCGAGAGTTTTGCTTTGATGTACATACAACCAGTTTAGGAGCTTGGGAAAAGGTGGATTTTTTGCCTGGACTAGAAAAGATATTTGAAAAGTGCTTAGCTCCATCCTGAGTACTTAGTAAGCACTCAGTAGAAGGGGGCCTTTGGTGTTAGTGTAGGCAGTGTAGCACAATGTTGGCAAGTTTGGGCCCTGCCGTCAGGCTGGATTCGAATCCTGCCTTTGCCGGGCAGTTCCTGTGTGACCTTGGGCAAGGGGACTGACTTCTCTGTGCTTCAGTTCCTGATTTGTAAAGTGGAGGTGATAGCAAGCCTACTTCTTAGGGTTGTTGTAAGTTTTAAGAGACAACACATATCAATAGGAGGTGGAATGTGTGGTGCATTTAAAAAACATTTTCTTAATGTTTATCTATTTTTAAGAGAGAGAAAGAGAGAGAGAGAGAGTGAGCTGTGAGCTGAGGAGGGGCATAAAGAGAGGGAGACACAGAATCCAACGCAGGCTCCAGTCTCTGAGGTGTCTGCACAGAGCCTGACGCGGGGCTCAGACTCATGAGCCGTGGGATCATGACCCGAGACGAAGTCGGACACTTAACCGGCTGCGCCACCCCGGCGCCCTGTGTGGTGCGAATTTACGTGCTAGGTCTCGGCAGCAGATGTTAGTGACACTCCCGTCACCATCAGAAGCCTGCGTTCTGGCTGATCTTGAGAGGAGATCCTAACCTTTGAGACCAGGGTTTCAGGCTCCCCTACAGGCCATACTTACATGACGTTTACAATGACAAATGAGATGATGAAGGTGACATTACTCTTCATCAGATTTTTGAGCCCTTGTGACGTGTTTATTTCGTTTATTTAGATACTTAGTTGAAGAGCTTACGTCTTAATAGCAAGATCTCTTACTACTTAGCATTTTTCTAAGTATGCAAGTCATTCAACTAATGGATAGCTCTCTTAAGGAAATTCCAGCTGTCTGATATCTTGAGGGAATTTGAGAGAGCTCTCTAATCACATTCCCTTTATCTAAATAAATGGAAAACTTCATGTAGAAAGAATTGTAGTGATGCAGCAACTGTGTCCTCTGCTGACCTTTGATGGGAAAAGACATCAAGCTCTTGCCTGCGTGTCAGAGACGGCTCTTTCTAAGATCTAACGTTTTGGAGAACAGATTGGATGACATGTCCTTTGTCCTCTGTGCTTTGTCATATGATCCTGTGCCTGAGCCTGACGTTGACATGGGAGTAATTATGAAAGGGAACAGTGACATGAAAAAGTGCATAAGCACAGACGTAGCACAGCCTAAAGATCCAAGCGAGCAGCGCTACGTTCCCTCCATGCCCCGAAGCTGAACGTAATATTATTAGTGTACAGTCGCTCTAAGATACCATGTTGCACTGCTTTAGAGTGAAAAAAAAAAAACCCCACTCAGCTATTTTTTCCTTTGTTTATTTAAAAATAATTACCCGGAAAAACATCTGGAGAAACGTCATCTTCCCTTAAAAAAAAAAAAAGTAAGCCCTGGGAAAAATTCATAGACTGCAGAGTCTTGCCTTCACACACACCACAAAGCAGACTTCCACCAAGTAATAATAACTTTAAGAAAAGAAGTTAAGGGAGTTTCAGAGATTTTTATTTCCTCCTACATCTTTGTGGTTTGAGTGTGGACGAAATCAAGAATTTTCCAAGGATGTTTCTTTTTTGTTTTTCCTTTCCTTAGTGGTAAATGAGTGATATCTCAAAGAGAAATTTCTTCACCAGGGGACTCTTGAGAGATTCAGAGAACCATAAACACTCCCGTCTAGAGAACTAACTTGTAAAAAGGTGTACAGTGTGCAACCTCATCAGTATCCAAACACCACATAAAGAAAACCACCACAGTTAAAGAAGGCACAGAATGAAACTAATACGTCAAAAGAGAAAAAGCCCGCATGTGGTAGCAAAGTTAGATGCTAAACTTCTTCTCTCATTCTTCTTGACTATCTTTTCAGAAAATTAATTTAGAGTAAGATGTAGAGCAAACTATTTTCTGATTCATTATTGGCTTCTTTGATTCCTTCCTGGATTAGGAAGACTGCCATTATGAGTCGTACGGCCACGATGCCAGTGAAATATTCGGGGAAAGAGTTCATGCTGTGCTTTCTTCTCACGTGGGTGGGTAAACGAGGGAGTGCTTTCAGAGAGATTCTAAATGATTATTTTAAAAACAGGCAATAGTAGGACAGAATGACTGAAGTACAGACATCTCCTGGAGAAAGCACAGTGTGACACTTGGCTTAGGCAGAGAAACCTCCTTCAGTTCAGCCTGCAGTCCTTATAAGACTAGATGAGTGCATTGATCTGGTTAGATTCAAGTTTGGTGTTTTATAAGATAATAGAGTGAAAGCGTCTTACATTTTAGACAGATGACTAATGGACATTTACGGGGGCCTGGCATTTTGCTAGGCAGGAAGAGAGCTATGAAGTATAAAACATGGTCCCTGCTATGAAGGAATTTTCATAGCCTCATGAAACAGCGGTGATCAATACAAGAAATTGTTTAGTAATATGGATCAATACAAGTAATTGTTTAGTAAGTGTTCAGCAGAGAAGGTTAAGACCAGTGTAAGCCCATCTCCACTGTTAATGGAAGAAGTAAGACAAAGTGGATCCCAAAGAGTGGTAGGATTTGGAGAGGAGAAAGGATGAAGATATACCGGAAACATGATGAGGTAGGTGGGCATCCTCATGGAACAGTGGTGATGGCCGGCCTGTGCAGAGTCAGAAGGCTCACTGACCAGGGATGAACAGTAAGAGAGCGAACAAGTAGAAGTTGTAGGACCTTTATAGAGAGCTGTAAAACTAAGCCTATTTCGTGTAGTGAAGAAACAAGGAGCTGTTGCAGTGGGTAATAAAGACATTTAGGAAGGAAAGACCAAAAAGTAAGATACAAGGTATAATGGGTAATAAATAGGACCCCAGAGTTCAGCTAGGAAGCTGTTACAGCAAGCTGGATATTTGGTGAAAATCACATACTGGCTTTAGAGAGGAAAAGATGGAAGGAGAAATGTTTTTCAATTTAATATTGGACAGGTGGTTATATGCATGAAGGAAGGAGGAAGGAGTACTTGTTCTATTCCTTGGTCTTCTCTGCTGTCTCTTAGAGGAACAGGAGTGAGCTGTAGTCATGGGCTGGCGTGGTGGCAACGGAATGTCAGCAGGCACTGAGGGACTCCACAGGGTGGTAAAGACAGCACAGGAATCAGTTTGTGAAGTTCAACTGAGTAACATCTGTATTAGCCAAGAATGACATCATCCCTGATAAGTTTGGAGGGCTTGAGAGACTGGAGATCCAAATAAGAAAAAAGTATATGTTCATAGAGTCCTAAAGTCACTAGCTAGTAATAATAATAATAGAAGTTAACACTTAAATAACCCTTCCCAAGGGCATTGGCGCTCTTTTTAGTACTTTATATATATGAGTTCACTTAGTCCTTTGACCGTGCCACAGTGGCTGTGATGGTTTTGGTGGTTAAGGGCCTACTTGAGTCAGATGCCTGGGTACGAAAGCATATACCGGCTCTTCTTCTTACCATCTGACGTTGAGTGAGTCATTGAACATTTCTCTGTGTAATGGAATAATGACAGTACCTATATTGTAGTTTGTTTCTTTGTTGTTGTTGTTGTTGTTTTAACAAGGATTAAAAAGTATAAACAAAGAAGTACGTGGAACAATACCCAGGACACGTTAGATGCTCTCCAGGTTTTAGCTTCTTCAGAGGGGGATTTTATTAAGGACATATAGGAACTTAAGATCTTCCTTTGTCCCACGGTGAGACAAGGGTCAGGGAATAGCAAAAATGCTGTGCCCGGTAGCACCTAGAAGATGTGGAACAAAGAAGGGAGTATCTATTGTTGATATGAAAAGAGACTATCTGAAGAGTCAAGGAGGTTAAAAAACTAGGGTCAAAAGGCCAAATGAATCCTCGCCTTGAATATCTGTGGCATCTAATGTGGTTACAGAGAATGCAAGGTAAAATAACCGCTGACTGGTAGAATACAACAGTGATTATTTGGATAGAGGTGGTCAGGTAAAGAATTAAATGGGGCTGACATGGTTTACAAAGAGCAGTTAAGAGATTTGAGCCCAGAGCAATATATATATATACATGAGAAGCAAAATCAAGGGTGGTTGTTAAGAGTCTGTAAAAGGAGTACTGGGGTGGCAAGAATTGTTTCTCTTAGAGAACTTACATTTTCTATTGATTTCTAAGGCTTCCTGTTTCTAGAATGTTATTCTGACCTTGGCGCTGTCATCCTGATGCCACTCTAAGAGATGGACAGACTACTGCAGGATAAGAGAAAAATGCAGGGAAGGCATACGGTCCATACGAATAGACATCAGTGTGGGAATAAAATTCAGTGGAAGCCATGGTTTAAGTGGGCCCTTCTGGCAGGCTCTCATATAAAGAAGCAATAAATAGCCTTGTGTTTCAAACAGTAAAAAGCATTAGAATGGAGAACACATTGGTGTCCACGAATATTTCTGTAAACAGGAAACTTAGGGCATTTGTCACCCTTTTATGGATTCATAAATCCTTATTTTTAGAATGTAAGTAAAGGCAAACACATAATTTGCATTCATCTATCTCACAAGCCAAAACGTTTCTCTAATGGGAAACAGTCCCGTCTGCATTGTCTGAAAATGTAATCTGCGCCTGAAATTGTAACATGTTTGTGTTGTACGCACCTAATTGCATCTCTGGCCCAGCCTCTAACTAGGTCAGTAAACGGATGCTGTGTGCAAAGTGCTGTGGGTCATGAGCCAGCATGATGCAGTGAAAGGATGTGTTTGAATCCCAGCCCCACCATTTATATTGACCTTGAACAAGTTAGTCTCTCTCTGAACTCTTGGTTGTCTAAAAAATAAATGCTAAAATGCCAATTTTAGAGAGGTCTCAGCCTGGGTCACCCTGGAGGCACAGCTTGAGATGAACACTGGTGTGCACACAGCTTATTTGTGCATGTGATCCCAGGAAGCAGGAATGCGGGCCTGGGAGTGGGAAACCGGGAAGAAGGGGAAGCCAGGGGAGAGGATGAGTTACCAGCTGTCCACCCATCCAGGCAACTGATGCTTAGTCCTGCCAGGTGATTCTGAGAAGTCTTAGGAAATGAGATCCAGAACTGTGCATAAATGGCCAGGGACAAAGTAGGGAGGGGGCAGAGATCCACAAGTTTCCATTCCCCATTGGTCAAGGATGGCCTCCATGGGCCATAACTCCTCCATAGCCCAGGCTCAACTCGAGTGAATGCAGCGAGAGAGTTCCTGGGAGCACCAGCAGAGGGCAGAGAGCTGCAGGACAGATGCAGGGGGGGGGGGCCCA
>PJEM01008135.1:0-86059 GCA_004023845.1 Helogale parvula | reverse complement strand
AAAAAAAAAATAGCAGGTATATGTATACAATGGAATATTATGCAGCCTTCAGAAATGAAATCTTGGGGCACCTGGGTGGTTCAGTCAGTTAAACGTCTGACTTCAGCTCAGGTCATGATCTTATAGTTCGTGAGTTCAAGCCCTGCGTCTGCCTCTGTCCTGGATCCTCCTTTGGATTCTGTGTCTCCTTCTCTCTCTTCCCCTTCCCCAGTTAAACTCTGTCTCTCTTTCAAAAATAAATAAACATTAAAAAAATTAAATGAAATACTGTCATTTGCAATAACATGAATGGATCTAGACATATAATACGACGTGACAAAAGTCAGTCATAGAAAGATAGATGCCGTATGATTTCTCTCATGTGGAATTTAAAAAACAAAACAAGGAAATAAGAAAAAGAAAGACCAACAAAAAACAGACTCCAAAATATAGAGAACAAACTGATGGTTGCAAGAGTGGAGGTGTGTGGGGGAATAGGTGAAAAGGGTAAAAGGGATTAAGAGTACACTTATTGTGATGAGAACTGAGTACTGTATAGAATTGTTAAATCATTATATTGTACACCAGAAACAAATATAGCACATATTAGCATATGTTAGCTTTACTTCAATTTTTAAAAAAGTAATCACATTCAGTTCCAATGGACTAGATTTATTATAAAATCATAAAAGAAAAATGTATGCAAAAATGAATTTTCTACAGAAATATATTATTAAAAGGCTCATATTGTCATATGTTTGTCTTCAAATATAGATGTTTTTTAAATTAAAAAAATCAGTAGAGTGTGCTTGTTAATGTAACAGATACATGGGCCCACTTTAGGTCTGTTGTATCCACAATAGGGAGATGGGGTAGGAGTGTCTACATCTTGAATGATTTCTCATGTGTATTATGGTATTCATTCAACTTTGAAAAGCACAGCAATAGAGGTGCAACAAGGTCTTCTTTTTTTTAATAGTTTATTTTCAAATTGGTTTCCATAGAACACCCAATGCTTCTTTCCACAAGTGCCCCCCACCATGACCATCACCCACTTCACTCCCTCCTCCTCCCCCTTCAGTCCATGGTTCATCTTCAGTATTCAATAGTCTCTCATGATTTGTGTCCCTCACTCTCCCCAGCTCTCTTTCCCCCTTCCTCTCCCTATGTTCCTCTGTTAGGTTTCTCCTGTTAGACCTATGAGTGCAAACATATGTTATCTATCCTTCTCTGCCTGACTTGTAGATTGCTTAGGGAGGTATTTTAAAATTTGTGTTCCTCCAATCCATGAACATGGAATGCTTCCATTGCCTCCTGTATTCTTCAGTTTAATTCTTAAGTGTTCTGTACTAATCAGATTATAGATCCTTTACCTCCTTAGATAGGTTTATTTCTAGGTATCTTATTGTTTTTGGTCCAATTGCTAATGGGATGATTCTTGATTTTTTTTTCTGCTTCTTCATTATTGTTGTATCAAAATGCAATAGACTTTTGCATATGGATTTTATATCCTTCAACTTTGTTGAATTCATGTATTAGTTCTAGCAAATTTTTTTGTTGGAGTCCTTTTTATTATCTATATAGAGTATCATTTCGGTCAGTGCATGGAGTTCTTCTCTAACCCACAGCAAATGGCCGCTAGGTCGCCATCTTAAGATTCAACTACGTCGAAAGAAGAATATGTCATTTCGTAGTTTGCCAAATGAAGTACAGCTCTAACTCTGCCAGACCACAATCTATTGAGAGTCTGGAAAAACCACCATCTCTGACAACTTAAATTCTCATTTCCTTGTATTCATCATATTTTGGTAATGAAGATAGCATGGACATTGGACCCAGAGACATTGGCCTGCCTTGACTTCTTCGGATTGTCACATCCTAGTTATATGGCCTTATCCAAGTCATTTTTCCAAGTTTCCTTACCTATAAAATGAGAATAATGATATATACTTCATAACTAGAATTGTCACATCCTAGTTATATGACTTTATCCAAGTCATCTGCCAAGTGAGCCTCTGTTTCTTTACCTATAAAATAAGAATAATGATATCCACTTCATAACATTGCTGTGAAGGTTAAGGGAGATAATATATGCTCAGTGTCCAGCACAAGTTAGGTATGCAAAACATGTCTATCCCCTCCTTACATGAATTTATTTCATCTAAAGAAAAAAGTAGATCATTTTGTTTTTCAGAATGCAAACAGCAAGTCTTGCCTTCCAAAGCAAACTGAAGTTCCTCCAAGGTAAAGATCCCATCTCATTGATCTTCCCTATAGTCTCTCACACATGCTAAATAAGTATTCCCCAATTGCTAAACATTTTCATCAGGCATGTATATTTATAAAATACTTTTCAGTAACTTCATAGATTATCATTCACTGTATGCCTCAAAGAAGAAATGCCTTTTTCTAGAATTTCAAGGGTGGTCTCACCAGTGAGGGTAGAAGACTGATTATGGCCTTCATGTGATGTCACCATGCTATGTTTTTCTGGATGGAGCTCAGGCAGAGAATCAGAAACAAAACTATTTTGGCCTCACATTATCTGGCTTTTACACTGACTCCATTTTTTATAAGCTCTGGAGGAATGAGGCTTAAGATTAAATTATAGTTTTCTCAGAGCCTGCTATTAGAAGTCTAACATATACTGTATTTAATTTTTAGTTTGCATATATATAATTAAAACAGTCATTCTCAAATGAATATTTACATGTTCCCTCATAGTCTAGACAGTCATTAATTTTTAGATTAAGGATGTCTGTGCTACTTCATACAAAAGGAACATCTCCTATTCATTGAGTGGCTAATACAGGACACCTGCATTAGAGGTTTCACGTTTGTTTTCTCATTTGGTCCTTAGCAATGGCCCTATAAGTTAATTATTATACACATTTTACAAATAAAAAAAACTGGGCTCCATGAAGTTAAAGATTTCACCTAAGGTCTCTTAGGTAGCAAATGCAGAACTGAAAGTAAGATCTATCGATATGATTCTAAAACTCCTACTTTTCTAATGATACCAATGTTTTTCAGTGAAGACACAAAAGATAATAATACATAAACAAATAAGCTGGAATGATGTACATAAACATGAAAAAGAAAAAGGTCCATCATAGACACAGGTAGTGTAAAATATCACTGAACAAATTCAGTTATATATTTCAGAAAAATGCAATGTTTTTATGAAAGAGTTATTATAAAATTTTCTTCTTGGTGAAACCTGTATTTTATCAGAAGAACATTTTTTAGTAACTTGAAGTCATTGAAGAAGGCCAAGATGTTTTAATTAATAATAGCTACATTAGATAAGCCAATCTATTGTATTGTGATATATATACTCACACATGGAGAGGTTCTATTTTTTTCCTCCACAGACGTTTGCTTCAGAGACATTAGGGACACCTAGCTTCTGGGGCTGGCTCCTCAAACTGGTTTGCAGATTCCTACTTATTTCAGGTGTTTACTTTCCTATGTAAAAATAGAAGTTCAGTGCTGATTATATGTTTACCAATAAATTGTCTTGCTCTGGGTTCCATACATTAAAAGGAATGTTTAAAAATGTGGAAAAAAAAGTATCATTTCATCTGCAAATAGTGAAAGTTTGACTTTTTCCCTGCTGATTTTTATGCCCTTTAATTCTTTTAAGATTTCCAGTACTATATTAAGTAGTAAAGGTGAGGATGGACACACTTTTCTTGTTACTGAACATAAGGGAAATGCTCTCAGTTTTTCCACATTGAGGATGCTATTAGCTGTGGGTATTTCATATATGGCTTTTATGATGTTAAGGTATATTTCTTCTATCCTTACTTGAGGTTTTCTGTTTTTTCAAGAATGAATGCTGTATTTTTTAAATCCTTTTTCTGCATGTATTTACAGGATCACATGATTCTTTTTTAAATGTTTTTATTTATTTTTGAGAGAGAGATAGAGAGACAGCATGAGCAGGGGAGGGTCAGAGAGAGAAGGAGTCATAAGATCCGAAGACAGGCTCCAGGCTCTGAGCTAGTGGTCAGCACAGAACCTGACGCGGGGCTCGAGCCCATGAACCGTGAGATCATGATCTGAGTCAAAGTCGGATGATCAACGGACTGAGCCACCCAGGCGCCCAAGGATCACATTATTCTTATCTTTTCTTTTATCAATGTGGTGTATCACATTAATTTGCAAATATTCAAGCAGCCCAGGAATAAATCCCACTTGATCATTGTCAATAATTCTTTGAATTTAGTGTTGAATTTGATTTGCTAGTATTTTGTTGAGAATTTTTGTTTCCAGGTTCATCAGAGATACTTAACTATAATTCTACTTTTTAGTGGGGTCTTTGTCTGGCTTTGGGATCAAAGTAATGCTGGCTTCACAGAATGAGTTTGGAAGCTTTCCTTTCCTTTCCATTTTTTGGAACATTTTGCGAAATAGTTACTAACTTTTCTTTATATGTCTGGTAGAATTCCCCTGGGAAACCATCTGGTCTACGACTTTTGTCTGTTGGGGGGTTTTTAATCACTGATTCAATTTATTTTCTGGTTATAGTTCTGTTCAGATTTTCTGTTTTTTCTTGTGTCAATTTCAGTGCTTTGTGAGTTTCTAGGAATTTGTCCTTTACTTCCAGATTTCCCAGTTTGTTGGTATATAATTCTTCACAGTATTCTCTTATTATTGTTTGTATTTCTATGGTGTTGATTGTGATCTCTGCTCTTTCATTTGTGATTTTATCCATTTGGGTCTCTTCAGTATTCTTTTTGATAGGTCTGGCTAGGGGATTATCAGTTTTGTTTATTCTTTCAAAGAACCAGCTCTTAGTTTCATTGATCTGTTCCACATGGATTTTGTTTGTTTGTTTCTGTTTCTTTTCTCTCTGTTCTAATTTTGATTTTCCTTCTTCTGATCACATTAGGCTTTATTTGCTGTTCTATTTATACCTCATCTAGGTGTAAGGTTAGGTTATATAGCTATCATTCTTGATTCTTGAGGTAGGCCTGAATTTCAGTATGATTTTCTCTTAGGACTGCCTTCACTGCATCCCAAAGGGTTTCAACTGCTTCATTTTCATTTTCATTGAATTCCATGTATTCGTTTATTTTTTTAGTTTTTCTTTAACATTTTTATTTACTTTTGAGAGATAGAGACAGACAGACTACAAGTGGAGGAAGAACAGAGAGAGAGGGAGACACAGAATCTAAAGCAGGCTCCAGGCTCTAAGCTGTCAGCACAGGGCCTGACACAGTGTTCAAACCCACAAACCATGAGATCATGACCTGAGCAGAAGTCGGACACTTAGCTGACTGAGCCACGCAGGTGCCCCTCCATGTATTTTTAAAAATGTCTTCTTTAACTTTCTGGTTAACCCATCCATTCTTTAGTAGACTGTTCTTGAACCTTCATGTATTTGAGGGTTTCCAAATTTTTTCTTGTGGTTGACTTCAAGCTTCCTAGCATTGTGTTCTGAAAATATGCATAGTATGATCTCGATCTTTTTGTACATGTTGAGGGCTGATTTGTGACACATATGTTATCTATTGTGGAGAATGTTTCATGTGTATTCAAGAAGAATGTTTATTGTGTACTCAAGAAGAATGTTTATTCTGCTGCTTTAGGATGGAAGGTTCTTAATATATCTGTTAAGTCCCTCTGGAGCAATGTGTAATTCAAAGCCATTGTTTTCTTGATTTTCTGCTTAGGTCATCTATCCATTGCTCTAAATGTATGTTAAAGTCCCCTAGTATTATTATCAGTTAGTTTTCTTATGTTTGTTATTTTTTTAATTTACATACTTGTTGTGTCCAATTTGGGGGCATACAAATTTTTTAATTGTTAGGTCTTCTTGATTGATAGACTCTTTAATCATTTTATAATGCCCTTCTTTATCTCTTGTTACAGTTTTTATTTTAAAGTCTAGTTTGTCTGATATAGCTATGGCTATGCCAGCTTTCTTTTGAAGTCCATTAGAATGACAGATGGTTTTCCATCCCTTCATTTTCAATCTTCAGGTGTCTTTAGGTCTAAAAGTAATCTCTTATAGGCAGCATAAAGATGGATGTTGGTTTTCTTTATCCATTCTGATACACTATGTATTTTGATTAGGTCATTTAGGCCATTTACATTCAGGTGATTATTGAAAGATATGTATTTAATGCCACTGTGTTGCCTGTAGGGTTGATATTTCTGATCATGTTTTCTGGCCTGTTCTAGTCTTTGTTGCATTTGGGGTTTTTGTTTGATTGTTTTTCTTGTTTTGTTTGTTTTCTCAACTCAAACAGTTCCCCCCTTAACATTGCTGGCAGGGAAAGTTTAGTGGTTACAACTTCCTTTAGGTTTTGTTTGTCCGGGAAACTCTTTATCTCTCCTTCTATTCTGAATGATATCCTTGCTGGATAAGATATTCTTCACCGCATATTTTTCAATTCAGTACATTGAATATATTCTGCCACTCCTGGCCTGCCAAGTTTCTGGGAGCAAATCTGCTATGAACCTTATCTGTCTTCCTTTGTAGCTTACAGACTATTTTCTCTTGCTGGTTTCATGATTCTTTCTTTATCTCTGTATTTGTAAAGTTGAGTATGTGTTTTGGTGATGGTTAGCTTCTGTTGAATTTAATGGTGTTCTTTGTGCTTCTTGGATTTTGATGTCTTTTTCCGTTCCCAGATTAAGGAAGTTTTCAGGTATAATTTGCTCACATAACACTTCTGCCCCTTTTTCTCTTCATCTTCTGGACTCCTATGATACAATATTTTTCTTCTTTCATTATTTGCTAAGTTCTCTAGGTCTTGTTTTATGATCTTTGGCCTTTGTAACACTCTTCTTTTCAGTTTCATTATTTTTCATAATTTTATCTTCTTTATCACTGATACTCTGCTGTGTTCCATGCATCCTCACAATCATAGTATCCATTCAAATTGCATCTTGGTTATAGTATTTTAAAGTAAGGCCTGATTAGATTTTAGTTCTTTCATCTATACATAATGGGATTCTCTGGTGTCTTTTATTCTGTTTCAACCCCAGCTCATATTATTATAATTGTGGTTTTAAATTCTAATTCAGATATCTTGCTTATATATGTATTGACTAAATCCCTGGCCATGGGTTCTATTGCCTGTTCTTTCTGGTGGGGTGGAGTGAGTTTCTCCATCTCATCATTTTGGCCAGAAAAGAAAAGAGCAAAGAATGAAAAGCAAAAACAAACATACAAAAACAAAAACAAAAAAAACCCAGAAAGCAACAAACAAAACAAGCAAAAAACAAAGAAACATACAAAAACAAGAAAACAGAAAAGCTAGATTCTGGGTGAGTTTTGTTCAAAGTATATAGATCCAAAAATAAAATGAAATTAACTGAAATGAAAACAAACAAAAAACAATGAAAAAGAAAAGAATATGTATATATAAAAATGTATATGTAAAAATAAAAAAATAATAGCAAAAAGTAAAAAAAGAATTAAAAATATAAAAAAGCAAATGATTTAAAGTAATAATAAATAAAAGAATAAAAGTAAAATGGAAATATTTCCTATATACCATAGAGCTGAAGCTTTGCAGTACCTTGCTCCATAGACTTGGTGTAAGGGAGTTTGTGCTGGTCTTCTCCAGGAGAGGCCTGTTGTGCTGATTCTCAGGAGGGCTTTTTTCAGTGGAAATGTGCCTTAGGGGTGTAGTGGTAGGCCTTGGTAAAAGTGGCTTGAGCATCCACTAGGTGGCTGTCTTTTGTTCCCTGATGGTTTTCAACAATGAAATGCTGAATGGATATGGGCATGCTCTGTTCTATAGCCCTGAAGCTGAATGTTGGCCACCGCCTTGTTCAGGGACACCTCACAGAACAATTAATTACCCCTCTTGTGTCCCCGATGTCCTCAGCACCTCACGTACACCCAGTCTGTATCCAACTTTTTTTTTTCCGCTCAGGTGCACAACTGAGTTTCAAAACTCCAAATTTTAGAGATTCCCACAGCATGGACCCATATTCTTTCTCTGGGGTAGGGTCTATCCATGCTTTAGCTAGGCAGTGAGATAAAATCAGTGGCACAATTGTGCTAAGCAGAAAGCTGGCACCCTGCTTGTAGCCCTCAGCCAGTATTAATCCCCTCTCTTATGCCTTGGAAACAGCACAGCACATTGGGTGACCCTTCATTCTTGTGAACGAAGGGATCCTTAGATAAGCTGGCACTGCTAGGATTCTACCCTGCCTCGCCACTTGCACCTTTAACGCAGGCACTTCCCCCATTTAAGTGGACTGCTAAGTTTAGATTTTGTGCTTCGCTGTTTATACTGCTTTGTGATAGCCTTCATAAGCAGGCTTTCTCCCTGCAGCCAGACTGAGAACAATATCTCCCTCGCTAAACTCTCTGCATCTCTTACCTTCCAAACAGTAATCCATTTTCTACATAGAGTCTTGAAGTTTTTGTTCATTCAGACCTCTGGTTGATTTCTTTGTTGTTCAGAATGATTTGATAACCAGCTGTGTTCAAAGGATGAGACAAGATTTGGGTCTTTCTACTCCTCCACTATCTTAATTCCATCTTCCAAAGAGTTAAATGTAGAAAACAAACTGAGGATTGCTGGGGTAGAGAAGGGTGGGGTGTGGGCTAAATGGGTGATGAACATTAAGGAGGGCACTGGTAGGGAGGAGCACTGTGTTTTATATGTAAGTGATGAATCATTAAATTCTGTTCTTGAAAGAATTACTACACCATATGTTAATTAACTTTAATTTAAATTTTAAAAAAAAGAAAACAATAATTATGATGTTGTTTCCTGAGATTGGTTGTTCCAAGCCTTTTTGAGGTGTTCTCATGGTAATTAGGTCTTTCACCCTTCATTTTGATGCTAAAATATCAGCGTCCCACTAATCCCCCTAAAAAAATGTACAAAATAACAAAGTACAAGTTAAGTCTGCTTATGTACATTAGACTGAAAAGAGGAAACTTGAGTCCCAAATACCAGATCATTCCTGGCCTATAGTACCATAGGTAGTCAATTCCCCTGTGTTGGCCTCAGCCCTTACTCAGAAAAACACTGAATATTTCAATGGTTAGAGTGGGTAGAAAAGTGGGTACATTTAATTACATGTTTTATGATATTTAGCAAATGTTAAGTCTCCAGATATATGAGACCCACATGAAATGTATATGCATTACATGTGCACACATGTAAAATATAATGGGAGTGCTATGCACTCACTGAATTGTGTCCCCACAAAATTCATATATTGAAATCCTCACCCCTAGTACCTTACAATGTAATGATTTTTGGAGACAGAGCTTCTAAAGAAAAATTAAGGTGAAATGAAATCCTCTCTGTGGGCCCTAAATTGATGTAACTGGGTCTTTATAAAAACAGAATAGGTCACAGAAATGACAGACTTAGGAATGACCCTATGAGGCTATAGTGAGCATGCAGCCATCTACAAGCCAAAGAATGAGGCCTCAGAAGAAACCAAAACTGCAGACACTCTGACTTTGGACTTCTACCTTCCATAAATGTTAGAAAATAAATTCTTACTGTTTAAGATACCCAGTCTGTTTCATTTTGTTCTGAAAGCCCTAATAAACTAATACAATGAAGAAATACACAAATATAATATTTTAAAACATAATGATTGGTGAGGTGGTGGGTTAATTATTTTGTTTATTTTATATTATTATTTTTTAAATATAAATCCAAGTTAGTTAACATATAGTATAATAATGGTTTCAGGAGTAGAATTTAAGTATTCATCACTTTCATAAAACACTCAATGCACAGCCCAAGAAGTGCCCTCCTTTAAAGCCCATCACCTATTTAGCCCATCCACCCCAACACCCCTCCAGCAACCTTCAGTTTGTTCTCTATATTTAAGAGTGTCAGGTTTCACTGTAGTTTTCACTTTTAAAAAACTACTATGAATGATTTTTCAAAATAAGAATTGAATACGATAGAAACAATGCTGGCTTTGATATACTACACACATGAAACAGTAAAGAAAATAGGATAACAGACATCTATGTCCTCATATTCAGAAATAAACATTACATAGAGAGGTGACACTCACTTTGCACTCTTCTATGAGCACCCAGAGGTGACCACTCTCAATACTTGGGTTTCTTACTCTTGAAATCTTTCTTTATACCTTTTCCTTCAGTGAAATATTACATTGTTTTGTTACTTTTTTCATTGATGCCTAGCTAAATAATGGAAAAGTGAGAAGAAGAAACATAAGAACAAATTCACATTCACATCTCAACAGAGTGAATTCCATTTATGCCTCCTTGTCATGTGTGTTCATTTTCAGAACTTCTGATATGGACATACCCATTTTCTCACCTCACTACATGCTATAAGAAACACTAGCAGAGTCAGCAGATACTATTTTCAGTTACTATCACCTGTGTTCAGTCTTAGAATTCTCAGGCTCCAGCTAGCCCAAAACTGTGTCTCATTGTCTCATGAACATAAAATAATTTCCCTTTGTCAAAGTCTTATTTTCTGGCTTTCATTGGCACTGCTACTCATTTAGGCCTATACATTCAGACCATACTCTGGGACATCCTAGTGAGAGACAAAAGCAATTGCATGGAGTTTGTTTTTGTCCTCCAGACTAACAGTCAGATCCCTAGATTAGTTCGGGGATCTGCTATCACGGCAGGGCGGTAAAGCCTTGCGGGTTCTTTCCTGAGGGAGGGAGAGAAAAATAGGGCAGGAAGGGGATGCACAGAGAGTGAGGCAAGACAAGCGATTTCTGATCAAGCCCCCCTTTATTAAGAAAATAATTCACTCTTATATAGGGTTTGGGGCGGGGAACTGACCCAGGTTGGTTGCCAGGTAACAGAGTCAAATGATTATCAGAAAAAGGGGAAACCGAAACTGAAACTCCAGACACAGCATCAAAAGAAGCGCCCAGACTTGCGTCTGGAATGTTGGGGAGGGGAAGCTTAGCGCTGCATAATCCAAAATGCGGTTTGATCTTTTGTTCATTTTGGCTTTTTTCGTCTGGCTCAGTATGACTGTCTCTGAATCCTGGACCAGGAAATGCACTCTCCTAGCCTCCAGATGTAAATCTTGTTTTTCTGGTTGCTCCCTGGAGAGCGATATATCCTTGCCTGAGACAGCCAAAACTCGGCGGCCCCCAACAGGGATCCATTACATTTTTAATTTGAGCTGACTGGTATCACAAGTGTTGGCCATCTGTATATTTTTCTTTCCTTTTACTATTTTGGTTGCACAAAGAAGATCCTCCAGAGTTATTTTATTCCTAGTGTGTTGGTGGCCTGGGACTTGGGCTGAAGAAGCCTATGAGGAAACTTTTCAGTGAATCCTGCTGTTGAAACATCTCCACTCAGAGCTGTGGGGTGAGTGTTGGGCCATCTCATGAACCCTCCACAGTTCCCTCCCTGTGGGTTCCCTGCTTGGCTAACTGGAAAGTTAAACCCATGAGCCTTTGTTCAGTTCAAGGGCTTTCTTTAGAGAGAACAGCAGAAGCATGTTGTGAAAATACTTTCATCTCCTGACTTACACTAAATCCTGCAGAGTGGAAACATCATAGGACTGTGGAATGTAAGGATTATTTGAGAGATATTTTTCCTCTTCCTCAAGGCGTCTTTTGTGACCAGGAAGTTGGGACTGTCATGTGGTAGATTCAAAAATTAATGCAGTGACCACCTTACTAATTAATTCCCTCACTGTAGGATTATTCTATATCTGACAATGACTCACTTTCCTATAAGAACAGTTGGAAATATCTATTTTTATCTTATCTTTTGCACTCCTAAACTCGTGTATTTGTTGTAAATAAATGTCAAGTACAGGGAAGGAAAAAATCATTAGAAGCTACTAAATGTCTATTACTCACAAATAAAGCACTTTTTCCATTTGCATATATATTTACTTCAGAAATTTTACTATACAAATGTAATTATATTTAAGAAAAGAAGTTAAAAAAATCCTACTTACAGCTTTGTAAATTGTTTTCTTATGGTAAATATATTATGAAAGTCAATACATGCCATACAATATAAGTGCACATAATACTAAAAATGACACTCAGAACTTTAAAGGTGCATTGTAATATGACATGAATGATAACATGATTAGTGTTTATTGCTTCCCCACTTTCCCAAATGCTGTTGTAAGCTCTAAACCTGTAATTATTAATTCTTACCACAACTTATGAAGAGGAGCTATTGTTGTCCAGCTTTATACAAAAGGGAATCGAGGCACTGTGAGAGCAGAGCTAGCAAGTTTTAAAGCTTAGATGTGAACACAGGCTGTATGGCTCAGGTTCAAATACATCTAGCCAGTCTATGCTACTGATGCTCATAGCACAGGATATAGCCTTATTGTTAATTACAGCAAAGCATCAAATCCAATGAGGAAAGAAACAAAACTAAGGTACTGTAGTTGTTTCTGTGAACTGCTATAATGAACTACACAAATTAGTGGCTCAAAACCTCAGATATTGAGTTTCTCACAGTTCTGGATAATAAAAGTCTTTAACTGATATGTCGGTAGGGCCTTACACATTGAGACATCAGGGAGAATGTCCCTTGCCTCTTCCTGGCCTCTAGTGGTGACCACTGATCCCTGATGTTCCTTGTCTGCAGCAACATCTCTGCCATTGCCATCACATGTTCTGTCCACCTGTCTATGTCTTCAATGGCATTTTCACCTTATCATAAAGCCCTAAATCATATAGGATTAGGGTTCACCCTAATAATTGCAACTTAACCTGATACATCAGCAAATGCAGTATTTCCATTTAAAGTCCCATTTTATAGGTATCTGAGTTTAGAATCTCAACATACCTTTGACAGGTCAATACAACCAAACAACAGGTACAAAAATTTTTTCCATATAATTAGACATAAAGTATTACTTAAAAAACCCAGAGGATGGATGTTTTAAAAATCTAAATGGAAGGTAGTGCATATTCTCCCCTGACTCAGTCCATTATGCTTACAGACATGTATTAAATGGCCTTTCTATGAATCTCTTGTTTCCTGATTGATTTTTTAAATTTACATTTATTTTATTGAAATATACTTGGCATACATACAATGTTATATTAATTTTATTTATACAGCATGTTAGAAAAGTCTACACATTACTCAGTGCCCACCCAGATAAGTGTAGTCACCGTCTGTCACCATAAAATATTATTACAATGTTATTGATTATATTTCCTATACTGTACTTTTCTTCTCCATAACTAATTCATTTTATAACTGGAAGTTGATAACTCTTAATCCCCATTATCTATTTCATCTATTCTTTCACCCACATCCACTCCTCTTTCTTCCCCATCTTTAAGTATCTTTTTTGTTGTTGATGTTGTTTATTTCCTTGTTCGCCTGGATTGATTCCTAGATCATTCTAATTTCATTTCATTCTAAATGAAACCATATTGTATTTATCTTTCCCTGTCTGACTTATTTCATTTAGCATAATTCCATCTAGGCCCACTCACATTCTCATATATGGCAAGATCTTTTCTTTTATTGCTGAGTAACATTCCACTGTGTGTATATACCACATCTACTTCCCATGATTCTTATTGGTGAATGGATCAATATGACATTTTCAGGCTTTGTCACAAGCAATGTCCCATTACCACTGTTTTTTCTCATTTAAGACTATGCTACAGTAAAAAATAGAACTTCTCATAGCAGATGTATCTTGTGTGAGTTCTGAATCCTGGTAATTCCTACATATTTTTAGTCTCCAGAGCTTTTACTCTTGTACTGAGCCAATATGATGCCTCTGACCATTCACAAATGATGCAGGAGCAGATGACTGGAGCTGCTATGACTATGCCTGCAACAGAACACTAACAAAGCTTTCAAGAGAACATGGGAAATTTGGGGGCTGACTGTTTGCCTGTGGCTATTAGATGGAATTGAAGAGGAGTTCATGACTAACGACTGGTGACTCCAGTAGTAAAAATTAGAAAATGAGAAAAAAAAAACTATTATTAGTATACAAAACATAGTAAAAATTCATTCTGTGGAAAAAATGTTGTCAAGTATGCCAAATTATTATGTTCACTCAGTATGACTTTTAACCACAGAAAATTCTTGATTTTGTGGGATTAAAAAACCCTGCATTTTACTGCTAATCTTTTGTTTGTGTTTTTATACTTTTCTTAACACGAATATGCATTTTCATTACAAAACATGTAGCAACTATGGAGATGCAAAGTGAAGCTTCCTCTGTGGTTCATTTGGAGCCTACAGAGTGACAGAACAAATGTGTCAAAACCTTATTCAAATGAGCTCTTTTCAGAGTAAATACCCAGAGCCATAACAAAGTTAGCAAACATTCTATACTGCTTAATAGCCACTAGTGAAAAATCAGTTATCTTGAGACCCTGCTGGGTTCTCAAGTGCCTGTGGGATCATCCACAGGTTAAATAATGTGAAATCTTGATCTGATGTTCATAATATATAAAATCTATTGACAAATCATTGGTGCTATACCGTATATGGCTACTCAGTAAAAGAAAAGAGCTCAGTTCCCAGTTATTCTGTATGAGACAGAATTTACACAGATAAGTAAGAAGGGAGAGAGGGTAATTGCTGTCAGCACATAGTTAAGGGTGGTCCTGTAATAATTTTATCTGGATCAACTGCCCTAAGGAAGAGTCAGGGTGCTATTTCTGTACCAAGAGGAGAATGTAATTTGCATGTTGAACGCTGCTAACAAGAACAAACAATTTCGATTCTACAAATTAAACCAAGTTGTTTTCTCTTTAAAGCTTTTTCTATTGACATGGTGTGTATGAGTGTTTCTATGTCCTCCTTCAGCTCTACTACGTCCCTACATGCTCACATTTCAGCTTTACTCTCTTCAGACTGGAGCTGGACTTCCAATCTCAGGTTTAGATATCCAAGAAATAGTGTTTTTATTCTAGAGAAGAGATACATACAGAGGATTATTCCAATTAAGATAAAATTCAGAAAGCCAGCTGATTCAATGAGATCAGAATCCTAGCCTCCAGCCTCCCTCTTCCTTGCCTTGTACCCTTGGTCTATGACTCTAAGAGCTGCCATTCTGGATCTCACCACCAGGTACCATCACATTTATTTCCATTTTTATTGTTCTCTTCTAAATGAAAGAAGTACACGTTACAAAGAGTAAAAAAAAAAATTATGAAATGGTTTGTTTACCATGATACCAAGTCAGCTTAGAGCTTCATATGTATATTAAAGCAGTTCCATTTTCTATCGACCCCAAACTTTATCATGTTCATTGATTTCTCTTTTCCCTCACCACTGTCAGCTAATGTGCAGTGTGGACTGTGCAAAGGGTCTCTACCAGAAAACAAGACATTTATTCTTTATCACTGACTCTTATACGGTCTTCCTACACCTCCTCACACACCATCTGTCATTCCCTGTGCATCACACAGGGTACAGCTGCCCAGATCCCACTCTGATGGCCCATCCTCTCTCAGTTCACTTATCTCCTGTTCTCACAAGTACCATCTTCACAAACCTGATGCTCAATACCAAGGCACCCCACTGCCACCTGGTGTTTCATCGTCTGCAAGCCCTAGAATGTATGTTTTCCAATCCTTTTTACACCTAATGGCTACTTCAGACAGCGTTAGAATAATTCTGTACACATAAAAATCCTGGATTTTAAGGGAGTTTGTTTGGTTCTTTTCTTCTTCCTTCTTCCTTCCTTTCTCCTTCTCCTTCTCTTTCTCCTCCCTCTCCTCCTCCTCCTCCTCCTCCTCCTCCTCCTCCTCGCAGACAGTTTTTGGGAAAAGTGTTCAATGACAGTGACACTTAGATGCCATCTGGTGACCAAAATCTGAAAAGCTGCTTGAACATTATGGTGATACCTTAGTGCCATCTGGTGACAAAATCCTGAACTGCTGCTTGGACAGTATGGAACAGGAAAATGAGAGGCAGCATCTGTGATACAAACTCACCAGAAAGAGCTTTCTAGAAGTCAAGAAGGTAAGTGATGAATCCCTTGGATAAAGCATATTGGTGAACTCCCCCTGGACATTTTATATAAATGAAATCGTACGATATGTGGTCTTTTGTATTTTTGGCTCCTTTCATCCAGCTGAACCTTTTCAAGTTTCATCCATATTGTAGCATATATAAGTACTTCCTTTCTTTTTATTGCTAAATAATATACCACATGTTCTTTATTCATTTGTTAATTAGTGGACATTTAACCTGTTTACACTTTTAGCTATTAACAATATTGATGCTATGTACATCCATATACAAGTTTTTAATAGGAATATACGTGGATGTGTATGGTCACTCCTCTGCTCTCCCCCCAAAAAGAAGGATGACTTAACCATGAGCAATTCACATAGAATATTGGGCTTTTATACATCATGAAAGGAAATGTACACATATTTACAATGTTGAACCAGGTTTGGTGCCATTTATTTGTAGATGAGTCATTTGATTATGGTGAGGAAGAATAAAGGTCATTCTCTCATTACTTGTTTGTGTGTATATGTGTGGAGGATTACAACATAAAAAATTGAAATTAAATATTGAAATTGAAATAATATAATGAATGATCTTCATAGTAAATTTTATTAATATCACATTACACAGTTATAAATTGTGTGTGAGAGAGAGAGAAATAGATAGGTGAGATCCTTCAAGTCCCACTGTCTTAACAACTTTTAAATATGCAATACAATATTATTTACTATAGTCACCACACTGTACATGGCATCCCCATAAATTATTTAATGCATAAAGTTTGTACCTTTCAACACCTTTCACTGATTTTGCTCACCCCTTACTCATTTCCTCAGGCTACCAGCAATGCCTTCTCTATACCAGTACACTCAAGGTTTTTGTTTGTTTGTTTGTTTGTTTTCTTTTTAGATATCACATCTAAGTGAGATCATATGGTATTTGTTTTCCTCTGTCTGACTTACTTCATTTATCATACTTGAAGTCCACCCATGTTGTCACGGAAGGCAAGATTTCACTTTTCCATAACTGAATAACATTCACTAGAAGGGTTAATATGTCAGAGTAGTATAAAGACCCAAAACATGCCTTGTTTCTCAGAAAAGCTAGATAAATACCAAATCATTCCGAATACCCAAGACATTGATTTGAGTACTGACAGAAAAAAAATGCACAACTAGAGGGACAGAAAAGGCCACATCATGAAAGGTAGGAGGTGCAGAGACATGGTTTGTCAGAGAAAATAATCACAGGTACTGTGGAGGGGGAGGAGCGCTGGTTGAGGAGAGAGGAGAGAGAGAGAGACAGAGAGAGACAGAGAGAGAGAGAGAGAGAAGGAGGGAGAGAGAGAGAGAGGAGTATACAGGGGATCACCCACGGAAAACACTTCCCCAAACACATTGATTTGGAAAATGAGAGGGGCTGATTTTTGTAAGTATTTGCAACTAGCAGAACTCAAAAACTGGAGTTTAGAGATCCAGGATGTGGCTGGGATAAAGCCCTGAGGGAACTGCAGTGCTCCTTTAGAAAAAGCAAGTAGGCAACCCCAGGGACAGAAGGCATGATCTGTGGATCACTTGAGACTCACTGGGAGAGACAGTTCCCCTTCTTGGAGTACATTGGAGAGAGGTGGCATTGCTTCTCTGGGGACAAAGGAGTTGGGCAGGCACCATTTCCCTCCCCACTCCTCTACATAGGTGCAGAAACACCTGGGAGGCAACTAATCTGGACACTGGCTCTTGGCTGTGCTTTACTCCAAAATCCACAGCCCTGCATTTTGGTGTGACTTCCTTTATAGGACAAATCTTTATCAGTCCTAGCATGGCAAGACATTCCTTCAAAGAACCAGTATGGGTCTCTACCATTCCAGGTCCTTAAAGCTTGGTGTTTTAAAACTCAGCCAGCCTGACTAGGATAAAGCCCAAGGTGCATTGAGCTGTTAGGCTGGCAGGTGGCCTGGACACTGACAGGGTGAAGGCAAAGATCTGAAGGACACCTGGGATGACCAAAGAGGCTATTTGCTCTCCAGGGAGGGCTGCCTGGATAGTGGTGGGTGCAAAATCCCTTCTCCATGGACTAGGGAGCTTGTTGGCCTAATTTTTCCTATTCCACCCCTCAACATAAGCTAACTTCAGAAAACAGTACAATCCAAACACTGGCAACCTAAACAGTGTGCACCAAACCCCACCCCCTGCTCTATACTGTGCTTCTTTTATTGAACAAGTGTGTTTGAGAACTAGAGAAGTTACCCCTCCTCCAGAAGAGAAGCACAAAACCCTCATCCCCACATGCATCGCATCTACTGACCATAGTGCTGCAAAGCTTCAGCCCTAATGGAAATAGCATCAGGTCTCTTTTAGCAAGCAGACCAGAGCACACCTATTTAAAACTCATCACACTCTGAACAAGGTCAAAACACTCCCCAAGGCAGGCACAAAGAAACTTTGTAGAGAAATGACTTGAGGGATATAGCAACAAAAACACAGCAGCAGAGTGTACACAGCATACACCAGAGACACTTCCTGTAGACTCAGGCCCTGGATAGTATATGACCTCTTCATAGTAAAGCCATTACTCTCAGGATCAGGAAACAACTAATTTTCCTAACACACAGAATACTCAGACTAAGACAAATAGCCAACATGGAGGAATTCATTCCAAAAGAACGAACAAGAAAAGGTCACATCCAGAGATCTACTCGAAAATGATATAATAATCCTGACCAAGAATTTAAAGCCACAATCATAAGGATACTAGCTTGGCTTGAGAAAATCATAGAAAACATCAGAGAGTCCTTTACTGAAGAGATAAAAGACCAACAAACTAGTAATGCCATAATGTAAATTGCAATTACTGAGATTTGAAACCAACTGCATATAATGACTATAAGGATGGAAGAAGCAGAGGAACAAATAAGTGATATAGAAGATAAATTATGGAACATAATGAGACTGGAAATAAAAGGAAAAAATATTGGGTCACAAATATAAACTTACATAACTCATTGACTCTATAAAGTGTAATAACATTTTTATCCTAGAAGTCCCAGAAGAAGACAAGGAAAAGAAGGCAGAAGATTTATTTGAAGAAATAATTACTGGAAACTTCCCTAATCTGGGTAAGGCAACAGACAGCCAAATCCAGGAGGCACAGAGAACTCCTAACAACATCAACAAAAGTAGGCCAATAATGAGGTTTATTGTAGGTAAATTTTCAAAATATGGAGATACAGAAAAAATCCTAAAAACAGCAAGACAAAGAAATCTCTAACTTACAAAGGAAAACAATTGACCTTAGCAGCAGATCTCTCCACAGAAATTTGGCAGGTCACAGGGAGTGACATGTTATATTCACCATGTTAAATAGAAAAGAAAAACTAGAGCCAGGAATATTCTATCCAGAAAGTCTATAATTTAGAACAGAAGGAGAGACAAAAAGTTTCTCAGATAAACAAAAACTAAAAAAGTTCATGAGCACTATATTAGTCCTGTAAGAAATATTAAAGGGGACTCTTTCAGTGGAAAAGAAAGACCAAAAGCTACAAAGACTAGGAAGGATCAGAGAACATCTCCAGAGTCAATGACAGAACAAGTAATAAAATGGTACTAAATTCATACCTATCAATACTTACTCTGAATGTAAATGGACTGAGTACTCAAATCAAAAGACATAGGGTGTCAGAATGAATTTTTAAAAACCACAAGACCCATTGATATGCCGTCTACAAGAGACTCATTTTAGACTTAAAGACACCTATAGATATTGGGAGGATGTAGAAACATTACCATGCAAATTGATGTCAAAATAAAGGTAAAGTAGCAATACTTATATTCGACAAACTGGATTTTAAACTGAAGAAAATAACAAGAGATGAAGAAGGGCACTACATCATAATAAGATCTTCTAAGGAAATGTTCTAGGAAGAAGATTTAACAATTGTAAATATTTATTCCCACAATGTGGAAGTACAAGAATATATATATCAATTCATAACAAACATAAATGAACTCATTGATAACAATACAATAATAGTAGGGGACTTTAAGACCCCAATTACAGCAATGGACCTATCATCTAAACAAAAAATCAACAAGGAAACAATGGCTTTAAATGACACACTGGATCATAAGAACTTAAGAGATATATTCAGAACATGTTATCCTAAAACAGAAGAATGCACATTCTTTCAAGTGCACATGGAACATTCTTTAGAGAAGATCACATACTAGGTCATAAATTAGGCTTAAATAGTACAAAAATATTGAAAGATATTATGCATACTTTCTAATCACAGCACTATGAAATTTGAAGTCAATCAGAAGGAAAAAAACTAGAAAGACCACAAATACATACAGGCTAAAGATCATCCTAAGAAACAATCAATGAGTTAGCCAGGAAGTTAAAAAAGAAATTAAAAAAAAAAACATGGAAACAAAACGAAAAAGAAAACATGACAGGTCAAACCATTGGGATGTATGTATGTATGAAGTGCTCATAAGGAGAAAGAATACAGGCTTACCTCAAGAAGGAAGAAAAATTCTCAAATACACATACTAGGCATACACTTATGGGAGCTAGAAAAAAAAAACAACAAATGAAGCCAAAACCTAGCAGAATAAGGGAAATAATAATGATTAGCGAAGAAATAAATCATATAGAAACAAAGAGAACCCAGTAGAACAGATCAATGAAACTAGGAGGTGGTTCTTTGAAAGAATGTATAAAATTGATCAACCCCAGCTAGACTTATCAAAAAAAAAAAAAAAGAGAGAAAGGATTCAAATATATAAAATCATGAATGAGAGAGGAGAAATCACAACAAACATCACAGAAATGCAAAAAATTATAAGAGAATATTATGACAAATTATCTCAACAAATTGTCCAATCTGGAACAAATTGATAAATTCCCAGAAACATATAAACTAACAAAACTGAAACAGGAAGGAATATAAAAGTTGAACAGATTGCTAACTAAGAATGAAATTGAATATGTAATCAAAAATCTCCCAACAAATGTATGTCTAGGGTTCCATGGCTTCTCAGGGGAATTCTAACAAACATTTAATGAGTACTTAATAGCTATTTTTCTTTATCCCAAAAAATAGAAATGGAAGGATAACTTTGAAACTCATTCTAAAAAGCCAGCATTACACTGATTCTAAAACCAGACAAAGACTCCACGGAAAAAGAGAACCACAGGCCAGTATCTCAGATAAGCATGGATGCAAAAATCCTCAACAAAATACTGGAGAATCGAATCCAACAGTACATTAAAAGAATCATTTGCCACGATCAAGCGGGATTTATTCCTGGGCTGCAAGATTGTTCATTATTTGCAAATCAATCAACATGATACACCACAGTAATAAAAGAAAGGATAAGAACCATGTGACCCTCCCAATAGATAGAAGAAACGCATTTGACAAAGTACAGCACCATTCTTGATAAAAAGCCTCAACTAAGGAGGGATAGAGGAAACATATCTCAACATAATAAGGGCCATATATAAAATACCCAAAGCTAACATCATCCCCAGTGGGAACAACTGAGAGCTTTTCCTCTACTCTCAGGAAAAAAAAAAAAAAGGGATTTCCACTCTCACCACTGTTATTTAACATGATACTGGAAATCCTAGCCACAGCAATCAGACAACAATAAAATAAAAGGCATCTAAATTGACAAGGAAAAAGTCAAACTTTCACTATTCGCAGATGACCTGATACTCTATGTAGAAAACTTAAAAGACTCCACTAAGTATTGTTAGAATGGACACATGAATTCAGTAAAGTTGCAGGATACAAAATCAATGTACAGAAATCGGTTACATTTCTATACATAAATATATAGCAGCAGAAAGAGAAATCAAATATTCAATCCAATTTATCATTGCACCGAAAACTGTAAGATACCTAGGAATATACTTAACCAAATATATAAAAGAACTTTACTCTGAAAACCATAAGACACTTATGAAAGAAATTGAAATAACACAAAGAAATGGAAAAACATTCCATGTTCATGGACAAGAAGAACAAACATTGTAAAATGTTTATACTACCAAAAGCAATCTACACATTTATTGCAATTGCTATCAAAATACCACCAACTTTTTACAAAGAGCTAGAACCAAAACTCCTAAAATTCCATGGGAATGACAAAAGATGCCAAATAGCCAAAGCAATCCTCATAAAGGAAAGGAAAGCTGGAGGCATCACAACTCCTGACTTCAAGTTATATTACAAAGCTTTAGTCATCATTACTGGCACAAGAACATACATATAGATCAAAAGAACGGGATATAAAACCCAGAAATGGACCCACAATTCTTCAACAAAGTGGAAAGAATATCCAATGATAAAAGACAGTCTCTCCAACAAATGGTGTTGGGTAAACCAGACCGCAGCATGCAGAATAATGAAACTGGACCACTTCTTACATCATATGCAAAAATAAATTTAAAATATATGAAAGACTTAACTGTAAGACAAACCTTCAAAATCCTAGATGAGAACACAGGCAGCAACCTCCTTAACCTCAGCTATAGCAACCTCTTACTAGACACGTTCCTGAAGGCAAGGAAACAAAAGCAGAAATGAGCTATTGGAACTTCGTCAAGATAAAAGCTTATGCTCAGCAAAGGAAACAATCAACAAAACTAAAATGCAGCATTCAGAGTGAAGACGATATTTGCAAATGACATATCTAATAAAGGGTTAGTATCCAAAATCTACAAAGAACATATACAACATAACATCTTCATCCCCCCCCCCAAAAAACAACCAAATAATAGAAAATGGGCAGAAGACACAAATAGAAATTTTTCCAAAGAAGATTTCCAGATGGCTAACAGACAAATGAAAAGATGCCCACCATTGCTCACCATCAGGGAAATACAAATAAAAAGTATAATGAGATACCATCTCACACCTGTCAGAATGGCTAATATTAACAATTATGAAACAATAGATGTTGGTGAGGATGCAGAGAAAGGGGTACCCTTTGCACTGTTGGTGGGAATGGAAACTGGTGCAGCCACTCTGGAAAACAGTATGGAGGTTCCTCAAAAAGTTAAAAATAGAACAAGCCTACAACCCAGTAATGGTCCTACTAGGTATTTATCCAAAGGATACAAAAGTGCTGATTCAAAGGGATACATGCACCCCAATGCTTATAGCAGCATTATCAACAATAACCAAATTATGGAAAGAGCCAAAATGTCCATTGACTGATAAATGAGTAAGGAAGATATGGTGTATATATATACAATGGCATATTACTCAGCCACATAATAGAATGAAATCTTGCTATTTGTAATGAGATGGATGGAGTTAGAATGCATCGTGTTAAGTGAAATAAGTTAATCAGAAAATGGCAAGTACTATATGATTTCACTCATATGTGGAATATAAGAAATTAAACAGATGAAAATAGGGAAAGGGGAATAAAAGAGAGAGGCAAACTGTAAGAGACTCTTACCTATACAGAACGAACTGAACATTGATGGAGGGGAGGTGAAGGCAAATGGGCTAAATGAGTGATGAGTATTAAGGAGGGCACTTATTTTGATGAGCACTGGGTGTCATATGTAAGTGAGGAATCACTGAATTCTACTCCTGAAACCAGTACTACCCTGTACCTTATAAGAATTTAACAACTTTTAACAAGAATTTAAATAAAATTCTTAACAAGAATTTAAATAAAAACTTAAAATAAAAAGATGTGTTCTACATGTACAATCAAATATTACTCAGTCATAAAAATGAAAGAAATCTTGGTATTTGCAACTATGTGAATGGAACTAAAGACTATTCCGCTAAGCAAAATAAGTCCGTCAGAGATTGACAAGTACCATATGATTTCACTCACATGTAAAATTTAAGAAATGCAATAGATGAACAAAGAGGGGGAAAGAGAGAGACAAAACATAAAACACACACTAACTATAGAGAATAAACTGAGGATTGCTGGAGGGAAGGGGTCTTGGCAGATGGGTTAAATGGGTGATGTGTATTAAGGAGGGCACTGGTTGTGATGAGCACAGGATGTTGTATGTAAGTGATGAATCAATAAATTCTATACCTGAAACTATTAATCTACTGTATGTTAACTATTACATTGTATATAAACACCACATTTTAATTTTTTAATTTTTTTGTTGCATTTTATCTATTTTTTTATTAACAGTTTATTACCAAGTTGGTTTCCATATAACATCCAGTGTTCTTGCACACAAGTGCCCCTCTCCATGACCATCACCCCCCCTTCCCCTTCCCCTGTCCCTCTTTGGCCCTCAGTTGTTCTCAGCATTCAAAAGTCTCTCATGATTTGCCTCACTCAACACCACATTTTTTAATCCATTCAGTCATTGATTCACATCTAGTTTGCTTCCATATCTTGACTATTGTTAGTAATGTGGCAATTAGCATGGGAGTGCATATATCATTTCAAGTTAGTATTTTTGTTTTTATTAGATTAATACCCAGAAGTGGAATTTCTAGATCACATGATAGATAGTTTTATTTTTAATTTGTTGGGGTAGTAGCTCTGTAATATTTTCCATAGTGGATATACCAATTTCTATTCCCACCAATAGAAAACAAGGCTTCCCTTTTCTCCACATTCTCCAACACTTGTTATCTTGTTTTGATGATTGTTATTCACACACATGAGAGATGAATTTCATAGTAGTTTTATTTTCCATTTCTCTGATGATTTTCTAATGGTGCACATATTTTCACATACTGTTGACCATCTGGATAGCCCCTTAGAATACTGTCTATTCATTCCCCTGTCCATTTTTAAATTGTATTGCTTTCAGTTTTTTATATTAACCTTTTATCAGATATTATTACCTTTTATTTGGGTTGATTTCTCATCTTCTTTTTTTCTCTATCTTTTTGACATTGGAATAGCAGTCTCCCATTGATCCCCAGAAAGGAGACAGTACAGAATAAGTGAGTGTAAAGTTGAGTCTACTATGAAACAGAGTGATTTCAGGAGAACTGGGTCCCAGATACCAATTTAATCCTTGCTTATAGTACCATAGATAGTAATTCACTTAAGTCGGCCTCAGCCCTAACAGAGAAAAAATACTGTGAAACCTAGTGGCTAGGGACAGGGATTTTGGGAATAAGCATAGTTTGTCAACTTGGGAAAATTTAATACTGGTTTCATGGTCTGCTGGGAGCCACAGTGGCCTTACTGGATGACACAGCCACAGTGAGGAAATGGCAGACATTTACACAACTCTTGCCATGAGAGGCGAAACTGGTATCTCCTTCTACTACTACTTCTCATGTTGAAAATAAGCCTATTGTCATTAATTAGGCCTTACAGCGTTCCAAATCAGACCGATATTCCCCACATAGTTACCCCATTAGAAAAAACATTTTCCTGTCCCTGCATAAGAGATTTTAGATCAAAACATTATAAGCATTTGACAAAAGGCTCTTCTAATGATCCTTGCAGACCCAAAACATAGACTTAAAGGGGTTAAAAACACAAAAATTGCATTTGAGTCTGGCCTGGAGATAAGAAATAAATACAAGGTCAAAAACATAGTCCATTTGAGTCTGGTCTGAAGAGAATTGGAGCCTAAACTGGAGATTAGAAGTGGAAAACAAGGACCGAACATAGTGCCTTCCCAAGGTGTACGTTCTACCTTGTGCTGACTTCAATTATGAAAATGGATAAGGTTGTGAGAAACCTAGGTCCAAGACCAACACACATAGGGCCCCCATTGTGTTTGCATCAAAGAAAGGGCTTTCTCAAACAACTTGTTAGCAAGTATTCTTTTTCTTGTGGTTTGTGAGCCTAATAAAATGGCTCCTGGCCTATCTGTGTACAGCTTGACCTATGTTTTAATCTTAGCTTTACTGGCTTAAATGATATGTATATCATCCTGTCTTTTGCTGAAGACATCCTGTTATGTTCTTGGTTGTGGGATTTGCTCAACCTTACTGTAAGTGCTTTACATGACTTGGTTGTAACTTGTTAATCAAAAACAAAGTCATAATTATTGGCAAAAAACCAACCCATACAAAATGAGATAGGTTTGTCACTCTCTTAATCTTGGGGACTGACACAAAAATGAATGAGATAGTTCTCTGTATACTTTCAATGATTAAAGCTTCCTATCATAAAATTTTAGTCATTATAAAAAGTTTCCTATTTTTTTAATGTCATCACTTCCAATGATTAAAACATCTTATCACTAAGAATTAGTCACTGTAAACAATTCTTATTTTCTGATGTCGTGTTTTTGCTTGATCAATAAAAAGACACCAAAACAGACAGAGAAGAGATGCCTGGCTGGTGATCAAGAAAGAAACATGTGGCTCTCTCATCACTCTCTTGCACCGACACTGTCCATCCTTTCAGGGGACCCCAGACCTGCTGGGGCTGAACTCGGGCAATGGTCTTTAGCAAATGTTGAGTCATATGTGACACACAATACATATGTATCATGTAACGAATGTACACTATAGCTGTACCCACAGAAAACGTAATGGGAGGAAATTCAAAAATCTGATACTTTTTTTAATTACTAAAAAGGAGAATTGTTGAGTAATTATTTATTTCATTCTGGACTTAAATATTTTTCTACAATTTGTAGATTAATATAAAATATCTTAAAAATCAGAATTAAAGTTCATAGAATCATTGCTTGTTATAAAATATTTTAGAAAGAAATTATAAATATAATATAGCACATTTTCTATCTTATTAAATAAACTGAATTAGCTTCCTCCTTATCCAAATGTCACCATTCACAAGAAAATGGATTTTCCATTTTAATGCATTTCTTTATTTTATCATATATATTTTATTATATATGTTTATATCACTACCTGAAATATTCTATAATTCTCTTACACATTTTATCTATAGTTGCCTGGTTAGAGTCTCTGTGTGGGTTTAAGTGTATCTATGGACTTTAATCATTTTCCTAATTATTTCTTAAAGGGATTTGAGGATAAATTTTAATGATGTATCAGTTTCATCCTACTCCTGTTATTTAGAAATTTATTTCAATCCATTCCATACAGTGAGCCTGCACTACAATTGTGCTTTTAAAGGAAGAGAAAGTATTCTTGCAAACTACTTCATGAGACATATGGCAAGCCATTTTTTCCAAATGCATACACAGTCAGAATAAGGAATATTATAAGTTTTAAGAAGCTTTCTCATGTACTAAATTTCTTTCTTGTGCTACAAGGATAGGCTTGCAAGGAAACCACATACACAGGACACCTTCATGAGATGGTAGATATATATTTATTGCAGTTCTTGACCTTTCTAATTGTCCCTGTGCAGCACTGCTGATTAGAAAGTTCTGTCCAATTCTGGGGTTGACTAATAGGATGCCCACCACGCTGTGACAAATCTTTTTTTAAAATATTTTTTCATGTTTTATTTATTTTTGAGAGAGAGAGATAGCATGAGCAGGGGAGGGGCAGAGAGAGAGGAAGACACAGAATCCAAAGACAGGCTCCAGGCTTTGAGCTAGCTGTCAGCACAGAGCCCGACACGGGGCTCGAACCCACGAACCATGAGATCGTGACCTGAGCCGAAGCTGGACGCTTAACCAACTGAGCCACCCAGGTGCCCCCACGCTGTGACAAATCTAAGCCACATTCTCAAACATCACTTTTATAAGGAGTAAAGTCAATTATTTCACTTATTTTTCTTGTCATATTTCATAGTTGGTTTGAAGACCAGATGTGGAGAGTGTTTGAAGGCTCTTAGAGCCCCAAACATTTTTGTGGGAGACCATATAGCAATAGTTTGGTATCCAGCAAGACAAAGAGGAGGGTAGAGGGGCTGTAGATGTATTTTAGATCCACCCCTGAGGGCAGACAAAAACGTGCTACATAAGCACAGCTTCCTACAAATGTTTTGAAGGGAGAGCCCTGGGCTGTGCAACTCATTCATCATTACAACTGTACTAATCAGGTAAGTGATTCTCTTGATAGAGGAGTGAATGTACAGAGAGATTAGATGATTATGGATGTTCCCACACCAGGATGAAAATGTAGGATAAGAATTCCCCAGGGAAACCCAATGTATGGCTGGCTCAATTGACTGGGTTTCTGCCTCCTGGCTATAATAGTTAGGCTTGCATCTCTAAATTAACTCTGAGACTTCTTAAATGACATTTTTGCATATGTATCTAGATGCTTCAGTCATGTAATTATAGACACTGTCTTTGTTTTCTGGCACAGATGGGTAACTGCTTAGCATGGCCTTGATTTCATATGGTCACCTTCCAAGGACTAGCTCATCTCTATGAATCCTAGGCTACCACCCTGGGGCTCTGGGTACTGATAATACTCCCCGACTGTCTCTCTGAAACAAAGTTCCTGAGGACAGGGACAGTCTTTGTCCCTTCAACCTGGGAAGAGGTCTGTCAATTGCCTGAGTCCCAGACTAGTATCTCTAATTACTATGCTTTCTCACATGGTTAACTGAAGAGTAAAGCTATCCACTTTCAGCAAAAGTCAGGGGCTGGTTGAGTGTGCAGAGGCATTTCCGTATGTAAGACCACCTTACACATACTGGTTGCCATAGACCTGACATCATCATGGCAATTGTGATGACTTTTTATGAAAACATGCACTGCTGTGGTGGGGATTGCAGGGCTCTGCCTTCAGTTGTTTGGGATTCAGCTGAGAGTGTGGGTCTCCATGGCGGAGGTTGAACCATCTGGGGTGTAGAAGACAAAGGGATCCAGATTCTAGTCGCTCCTTTCATGCTTTGAAGCACTTTACCCAGGCTGTTTTGGAGGTAAAGCTATTGGGGTCTGATTAGGCACCTGTAAGAGTGGGGTTCAGCTCCAGGAATGTCCTGGAGCTGCTTTCCCCTAAAAGCAGGGGCACAGGAGGGAAGTCAGGTACTTGCTCTTAACCCCAGTATCCCCCTCTGTAGAATGGTGATGAGAATGCTTCACCCACAGGACTTCTACCACTACACATGAGCAAGCCCTTGTCCTTGTGGTTTTTGCAGGATCATGAATGTCTACCTGAATTCAGGCTACTTCTTATTCCTTTTCCTCTTTTTTGTTAGGGGTTAGGTTAGGAAAGGAGAAGAAAAAGGAACTGTAAGAAGGCCATTGTAACATGTGGTTGTTTTGATCATGACCCAGATGTATCAGTGTCATTGTCACAAATCAAGTGCCTGGCATGGCACTGAAGACATAGTTACACCAGTAAAGCATAGTGATTGCTTGATCTCTCGCGCTCTTCGTGTTGGCGGCTGAGCTCATATCAGTTGCCTGAAGGAGGCAGTTTCTGAGGATCTGTTTCCTGATGGTTGCTGAAGCTTTTACTCCAGATTCAAGAGCAGCAGTCCCCAGGGAATTCCATCCTTTCTAATGCATAGTGGAATCAATGCCTGGCTCAAGTGACTTTATATATCTGAACAGAAGCATGTTGTGGAATAGCTCCTGTAGGGTTCACAAAGTAGCATAAAAGTAGAGAAGCTATTTGATCTCATCATGGGAGTAAAGATTTAGCAGGTGGAATGTCATTTCATTAGCAGCTACAGCCTGTGTATTAGCACATGAGGCCCCTCTTAGAAATGATTTTTTAAAGAGAAACAGCAAATTGTTCAAACATTGATCTTTACTATGTGTTTGCAATAAATAAACCTAAGTTTTTCTCACTGTATAAATAATAATCTACAATTCCCATGCATCTCATAGATGGGTGTGGCTGTGCAGGTGTTAGATCATTCTACAAATTTGATATTGTGAACTAGATTCTTCCCTGGTGCCCATGGTTCTTTTTCCATCACATGTTATGCTTTTTTTTAATGAGCCAGTAATTTTCTAAATTTTATCTTGAAATCTCAGCAGAATTTAAGATAAATTTTTAATTAAAGTACACTTGATTCACAATGTTACATTTGTTTCAGGTTTACAACATATGGTAGCTATAACTCGAGGTGAACATAGCATAATTTATAGATTGGTCAAATTACTATGTTGTAAGCCTGAAACAAATGTAACATAGTAATTCGACCAATCTATAAATTATGCTATGTTCACCTCGAGTTATAGCTATCGTATGCCACATTACAGTTCTATAATAGTATCATTGACTATATTGCCTATATTGTCTCTTTCATCCCCATGACATATGCATTCCATAACTGGAAAAGTGTACCTCCCTCTGCCCTGTAAAATTTAATTTTTTAAAAATATTTATTATCCTTGAGTTTGCCCAACTATAAAGATATTCAGCTTCTTTTGATATAATTACCAGTTATTTAAAATGTCATGATTATTTTTCTAATATATACAATTTTATGTCTGTACTTCAGAAGGAAATAGACATCAACTGTCTCTAAATGTTTACATAAATTTCACTACAAATGATGATTTCTACTTTGGTGATAGGTAATATGAACTAGTTTCATTAGATACAATATGTGTCTCTTCATACTATAATCATGAGAATATCTCACCTGAATTATTTAATTGCATCAGAGAATTATGAGTGTATAAATATATGTGAAATACTTCAGTGAGGCATGGCTGACATGCAATATATTGAGTCTATTTAAAGTATATGCTTTAAGCTTTGATATATAAATATACCTGTGAATTTGGCACTACAGTCAAGATAATGAACATATTCATCACCTCAAAAAGCTTCTTTGATCCCATTGTAACGTTTCCATCGACCTTTCTCCAACTTCCCTGTCCACATTACCCTACCTCATTTCCAGGCAACCACCAATCTTCTGTCACTATGAATAAGTTTTCTGTTCCTATAACTTTATGTGAATGGAATCCTAAGATGTGCACTTTTTATCAGTGTTTTGTTCAAGCTAATTATTTTTAAATTTATACATTTGTTGCATGTATAAATATATCCTTCTTTTTATCATTAATTAATATTACATTATGTGTATATACCGTCATTTGGTTTCTCCATTCACCTGATAATGGATATTTTTGTTGTTTCCATTTTGGGTTTTTGCTAAGTAACCTGAGATGAACATTTAGGTGTAAGTTTTTGCTTAGACATATTGGTCTTTTTTCTTTTATTTATTTATTTTTTTAATAGTTTATTGTCAAATGGACTAGGATTCTTTTTCTAATACTTAAGAGTATTTACTTACAGGAGTAATTAAATTAACATTGTAAGAAAGTGATAAGCTCTTTTTGAAAATGGTCACACCATTTTTCATTGCCATCAACAGTGTATGAGGGTTCCATTCTCTGCATCCTTGCCAGGACTTGGTATGGTCAGTGTTTTTATTATAGCCAGTTTCAGAGGTATGTAGTAAGATTACATTTCTCCAATGGCTAATGATGTTCAGCATCTTTTCATAGCCTCATATGAAATTTGTAGATCTCTTTTGGGGTAGTGTCTTTTCAATATGTTGCCACTTCTTCAATGAAATGTCTGTTTCTTCTTTTTCTCCTTTCTGAGATTTTCTCATCTGGATACAAATCCTTTATCAATGTATGATTTGCAAATATTTTCTTCTACTCAGTGGCTTTTCTTTTCATTGACTGAAAGGTGTCTTTGGGGAAAAACTTTCCATTTTAAGGAAATTTAGATTTGCAATTTGTTCATTCATGGCTTCGATTTGCGTTTTGATGTCATATCTAAAATATATCTAGCTAACATAGGATTACAGGATTATTTTCTTATATTTCCCTCTAAATGTTGGAAACTTTTAGCTTTTATAGTATGATCTGTAATTCATTTTGAGTTGACTTTTGCATATGGTGTGATACATGGAACACAGTTGATGTTTGTGTATATGGAGACCCACTTGTCCAAGAACCATTTGTTAAAAAGAATATGTTTTCTCCATTGAACTATACTTGTAGCTTTTGCAAAACTCAATTGTCTATATATGTTACATTCTATTTGTGGACTTTTTTATTTTGTTCCATTGAACATTTCTTACTTCATCCTAATACCAACTCCCTTGATTAATCTGAAGTTATAATGAGTTTTGAAGTGAGGTAGTGCTTATTCTCCAACTTAAACCTTATTGTTCAAAGTTATTTTCATAGCTTAAGCCTGTTACATTTCAAATGACTTTTTTTTATAAATTTCATTTAAATATGTATGATAGTATTTCTACTGGTATTGTATGGGATCTATAGATAAGTCTGGAGAGAATATACATCTTAACAATGCTGAGTCTTCTGACCCCTAAATACACTGTCTTTCCATTTATTTAGGCTTTCCTTAATTTCTCTCAGCAATATTTTGAATTTTTCACAATGCAGACCTTGCACATCTGTAGACATAGATATAGTACATATATTATGTGCATTCATGGATTTTGACGCTATTGTCATGACAGTATTTTTTATTACAAGTCCCAGGAATTATATTTCACTGCACTACCAGTAGCTGAATGTTGTCAGGGAAACTTTTTGTTTGAAAACACAAGTTACTCTAGGACAGAGAAGCTACTTTTCACTTAACACATATATTAAGGTTCTCCAGACAAAGAGAAACAATAGGATATTAATATATAGGTAAATGGTTTTCCTGAGTTTTAATTTAAATTCTAGTTAGTTAACATACAGTGTAGTATTGGGTTTGACATGCAGTATACTGATTCAACACTTCCATTCATCTCCTGGTGCTTATCACAATTGCACTCCTTAATCCCTACCACCTCCCCTCTGATAACCATCAGTTCTCTAGCTAAAAACCTATTTCTTGGTTTGCCTTTCTCTCTTTTTCCCTTTGCTCATTTGTTTTTTTCTTAAATTTTACATACGAATGAAATCATATGCTATTTGTCTTTCTCTGACATACTTTGCTTAGCATAACACTCCCTAGCTCCAACCATGTTGCTGCAATGGCAAGATTTCATTCTTTATTATGGCTGAGTAATATTCATACACACACACACATATTCTTTCACTTTTTATGGCTTAGTTATGTATATACATACATATATAAATACACATATATTTCTTCTTTATCTTTTTTTAGTTTTTATTTATTTGTTTGTTTTTAGAAATAAAGAGAGCTAGGGAGAGACAGAGTGATGTGGAGACCAACACAGGGCTCAAACTCATGAACATTGAGACCATGACCTGAGCTGAAACCAAGAGCTGGCCACTTAACTGACTGAGATACCCAGGTGCCCCTCCTTACTATTTGTTTGTTTGTTTAGAGAGAGCAAGTGGTAGAGTGGAAGAGAGAGAAAGGGAGACAGAGAATCGCAAACTGTCTCCTGAGCTGTGAACGTGGTGTCTCTGACACGAACATCATAGCATGACTACCAAAGAGAATACTTAGAATGGAATAGGAATCAGGGATGATCCCACATTTGCATGATGTGAGAACTTCAGTGTCACTGCACTGTGTGAGATGGAGCTGGGGAAAAGACACAGTGCCATTGCAGTTTCCAGTGACCTGAGTGTGGACAGAGAAGCACATTTTCAACCGCTCTCCCTGCAATTATATTCTTTGCCTTACTCCCTTTTCTCTTTATTCCATGCGTTGTATGAAACCCTGACTTTCCTTTCTGTTAGGAGAGCAAATAAGGATATGGACTTGATCCCCAGAAACAGGAGCTGACAGGGAAGAACCAGTATTCTATCCAATGTGCTAGACAATTTGTTGTAGCAAGAGTGAAAAGATTATGGACCTATCATGGGACACCTTAGTTAAGTCATTGCCCTTCTTCCAGTGTTTTCCAAACAACAAGATAACAATAGCCAGTGCTCCCAACCACCCAGAATTATTGTGGACTTTAATTTTAATTCCATGCTAGGATGCAAACTGTGGACATAGGTGGGAGGGAAGGACCACTGCATATTTGACTAGTCATATCAACAGAGAAACGCTTGAAATCACAGAAATCTTCATAGTAGACATTACATTTATGCTATAAACTGTCAGGTGTTTAGGTCAGGATTTCTTACAAGTATGGTACATGAAACACCTCATCAAAAACAACAAGGTGTGCATATTAAAATGATGGATATATTGGTCCATATCATGTTTACTGTATGAAAAGCAAGAAAGTTTTGGGATATCCACCATACTTCTTTGGGACTTCTGGTATTTTCCTGAAAATGTCTGCATTCCTTCACTTACAGATTTTTAAAAACTTTTTAAATGTTTATTTATTATTATTGAGACAGTGAGAAACAGAACATGAGTGGAGGAAGGACAGAGAGAGAGAAAGATGCAGAATCTGAAGCAGGCTCCAGGCTCTGAGCTGTCAGCACAGAGCCCGATGCAGGGCACAAACCCACAAACCCTGAGGTCATGACCTGAGCTGAAGTCAGATGCTTAACCAACTGAGCCACCCAAGCACCCCACAGATGTTTGATATCCAACTCTGCCATCCTCATCACATGGCACTGTCCCTGTTCTGTAATAATATGGCCATCTTCTTATTAGGACAACAGTCACATGCTCTAATATGACATCATAACTAATTACACCTTCAACAACCATACTTCCAAATAAGGTTACATCTGAGGCACTAGGTATTAATACTTCAATATATCTTTTCTTGGGTAATGCAATTTAACCTATAATAGCCACTAAAATCATCCCTGGGGAAGCAACACAGTGAGCAAGACAAGGCAATGTCCCCAGTGCTTTTATTCTACTTTGAGAAAACTGTCAATAAACAGGTAATCAAATCAATATGCAAAACAATTGTATATGGGAATGAGCACTCCAAAGACAATAAGTGAATCCTTTTAGTAGGAAATGATGGGACAGGGATTATTATAGGTGAGGTTGTCAGTCTAGCTCATTCTTAGAAAGTGACATTTGAGTTGAGTCCTAAACAACAAGAGGAAATGAAGCCTAGGCTGGCCTTTTGGCATGTGGAAGTAAACCAGTACTTCCAAGAGCAGATGGTGCACTCAAGTGACTAGAGACTGGCAGACAATGTGCACAAGGATGGAGATGAGTTCCAAGGGCAGACAAGAGCCACATCATTTGGGGCTTGATATTTGAATTTATTCTATTTGGAGGTTTATAGTATGAGAGTGACATGACCTGATTCATATGCTCAGTAGTGACTCTGGCCACTGTGAGGAGAATGGACTGGACAGGGACAGGATAGCTGTGGGGATAACCATTAGGAGAATCTTGTAGAAGTGCAGAAGAGGGATTGTGCCAGTGCTACATCAGTGTGCAGGGGGCAGGGGTGGCCCTGGACATGGGCATGTTGGACAATGAGGCAGTACAGTTGGCGTGGGTGGGGTGTGTGGGGGATCCTAGATGAGCCCTTGGCTTTTTGTACCACCATGTGCAGAAATGGTACTGCTGTTTTTTAAGATGTGTTATTCCAACCGGTTTTGATTCATTCTCATGATAAGTATCCAACGGTGGATATAATTAAACTTAGTGATTTAAAAGACAAAACAGTTGAATAGAATTTAACTATACAACTATTCAGGTTATCAACCTTTAATAAAGATGCATAGAAAAGTCATCTTTTTCTTTCTTTCTTTCTTTCTTTCTTTCTTTCTTTCTTTCTTTCTTTCTCTCTCTCTCTCTCTCTCTCTCTCTCTCTCTCTTTCTCTCACTCTCTCTCTCTTTCTTTCTTTCTTTCTTTTTTAGAGAGAGAGAGCAGGTGGGGGCAGAGAGAGAGAGACAGAGAATCCCAAACACCCTCTGAATCATCAGTACAGAGCCCGATGCAGGACTCGAATTCACAAACCTGAGCCAAAATCAAGAGTCAGATGTTTCACAGACTGAACCACCCAGGCATCCCATGGAAACATTTTCTAACACTATCAACAGTATTAGAATATGAACTAGCATACATATATAAAACCTTCTAGCTTTTACTAAGCTGTTACTATGTGACTTGCACTCTTCTATGTGTGGTCATGTATTCACTAAATCAATTCTCAAAACAACAACCCATGAGGAGTAGCTGATTGTTTTCCTCATTTACAGAGGAGGAAATAGTCATAGAGAAGTTCTTTCATTTTCCCACAGTTCAGAAAAAGCCATTTATACCAACATTCTGCAGTAGAATTTTTAAAATGCCATGATTCCTGACCATGTGTCCTTGTAATATTCCAAAGACAAGGATGTATATCACTATTTTTTGTATCACTATATATATGTATATTATTATATTATATATAGTTATATATATAATTTGTTATATATAGTTATATAATTATAACTAACATGCTATGTTATATTAGTTTTTAATGTACAACATATTGTCAACACATTTATGAATTACAAAATACCATAAGTATAGTCACTATCTGTCACCATGCATTATTAAAATATTCTTGACTATACTTCCTATGCTATACTTTTAATCTCCATCATTTATGTATTATGTAACTGAAAGTTAGTACCTCTTAATCCCCTTTACTATTTCACCCATTCCCCAACTGACTTCCCTTCTGACAACCACTTTATTTTCTGTATTTATCAGCTTGTATTTTTTCAAGTCATACCTGTCAGATTAGCTAAAATTAACAACACAAAGAAACAACAGTTGTTGGTGAGGATGCAGAGAAAGGAGAACCCTCTTGCACTGTTGGAGAGTATGGAAACTGGTGCAACCAATCTGGAAAAGAGTATGAAGATTCCTCAAAAAGTTGAAAGTAGAACTAGCCTATGATCCAGCAATTGCACTACTAGGTATTTACCCAAAGGATACAAAAATACAGATTCAAAGGGGTACATGCACCCCCCAGTGTCTATAGCAGCATTATCAACAATAGCCAAATTATGGAGAGGGTCCCAAATGTCCACCAAATGATGAATGGATAAAGAAGATGTGTTCTATGTATACAGTGGAATATTACTCAACCATCAAAAAGAAGTAAGTCTTGCATCTACACCAGTGTATATCGAGCTAGAATGTATTATGGTAAGTGAAATAAATCAATCGGAGAAAGACAAATATCATATGATTTCACTCATATGTGGAATTTAACAAACAAAGCAGATAAACATATGGTAAGTGGAGAGAAGAAAGAGAAACAAATCACAAGGGACTCTTAATGATAGAGAACAAACTGAGGGTTGATGGAAGGAGGTGGGTGATGGACTAGATGGATGATGGGTGGTAAGGATGGCACTTGTGATGAACACTGGGTGTTGTAGGTAAGTGATGAATCACTGAATCTGCTCTTGAAACTAGCATTGCACTGTATTTTAACTAACTAAAATTTAAATTATAAATAAATAGATCTTGGAGATCTTTCCATATTTAAAAAAGAATATGTATTTTTGTTCATTTGTTTTGTTTTGTTTTGTTTTAGATTCCACATATAAGTGAAATCATATGGTATTTCTCTTCCTTTCTCTGATATTTCACTTAACATGAAAACTTCTAGTTCCATCCAGGTGGATCAAATGGCAAAATCTCATTATTTTTCATATATATATAACTAAATATACATATATAACTACATATACATATATATGTATATTGTTTTTTAAGAGTTTTTTGATTACTGATTCAATTTCACTATTATTAATTGGTCTGTCCAAACTTTCTTTTTATTCCTGGTTCAGTTTTGGAATATTACTAAAAACATTGGTTAAATTTATTCCTAGGCATTTTATTTATTTTTTGTTGCTTTGCTATTAGCATGTAGAAATGCAACATATTTCCATATATTGATTTTGTAGCCTGCAAATATACTGAATTCACTTATCAGTTTGAAGAGTTTCCAGGTAGAGTCTTTAGAATATTCTATAAACAGTATCATGTCATCTTCAAAAACTGAAATGTTGACGTCTTCCTTACCAATTTGAATGCCCTTTTTGTTTTTTTCTTCTCTGAATTTCCAGTACTAGGTTGAATAAAAGTAGTGAGAATGGTCTTGTTTCAATCTTAAAGGAAAAGCTTTGAGTTTTCTCTATTGACCATAGTGTTAGCTATGGCCTTTATTATGTTGAGGTATGTCCTCTCTACACCCCTCACTAACAATAGTGAAATTGAATCAGTAATCAAAAAAACACTCAACTTTGTTGAGAGTTTTTATCATGAATGGATTCTGTATGCTAGCAAATCATTTTTCTGCATCTATTGAGAGTATTACATGCTTCTTATCCTTTCTATTTTTAATGTGATGTATTGATTAACATGGAATGATTTGCAAATATTGTACCACACTTGCATTCATGGAATAAATTCTACTTGATCATGGTGAATAACTTTTTTAATGCATTATTAAATTTGGTTTACTAATATTTTGTTGTTGAGGATTTTTGTATCTAAGCTCATCAGATATATTTGCTGGTAGTTTGTCTATTTCTTCTTCTTGCTTTCACTGTTTTCCCAGTGTATTTTTAAAGTTCATTTATTTATTTATTTTGAAATACAGAGAGTATGAGGGAGATAGAGAGAGAGGGAGAGAGAAAATCCCAGAGATGCTTCATGCTAACTCCCTCCTCCTGCGAACCCCTGTCAGTGTTATTTTTAATAGAATAAACTCCTGGTTTTACCACTTTTTCTATTGTTTTGTATTTTGTTTGTTTATTTTTAGTCTTTATTTCACTTATTTGCACTCTAATCTTTACTATTTTCTTTCTTCTACTAGCTTTGGACTTTGTTCTTTTTCTAGCTACTTTAGGTGTAGGGTTAGGTTGTTGCCTTGAGATTTTTCTTGTTTTTTGAGGTAAGCCGGTGTCACTGTAAATGTCCTTCTTAGAACTGCTTTTGCTGCATCCCAAAGATTTTGGATTGTTGTGGTTTCATTTTCATTTGCTTCCACTTTTTTTTTTTTTAATATTGGCTCCAATTTTTTGGTTTGGCCATCCAATGCTTAATAGCACGCTGTTTAGCCTCCATGTATTTGTTTTCTTTCAAGAATTTTCCTGTAACTTATTTCTAGTTTAATACTGTTGTGCTTGGAAATGATTTTTGATATGAACTCAATTTTCTTAAATTTATTGGAACTTGCTCTGTGGCCTAACATGTGATCTATCCTGGAAAATATTCCTTTTGCACTTGAAAAGTATGGGTATTCTGCTGTTTTTGAATGGTATGTTCTGTATATATCTGTTAGTTCAATCCGGTGTATTGTGTCATTCAAAGCTACTGTCTCCTCATGAATTTTCTGTCTGTGTGATTTACCTATTGATAAGCATGTACCCATAGTTGTGCCAGAGAGACATTGCAAACACCTACTCTGACTGCTGGCCCCACCCACCAATGAAAGACTCATCTGGCCATGCACCAAGAAAGACCTGCTATTCAGTGAACCAGAAACTATGGCAGAGAGGGTAATTGCAGACATCTAGCCTGCCTGCTGCCCTACCCACCTACCTGCCTATAGCAACCTCAGACAGGCTAATTAACTACACAGGGCACAAAATCTTCCAGTGCACTCACAGCACGCAGAGTGGGTCATTGCAGCATCTGGGTTGAAGGCAAATATAGTATGAGGCTCAGCCAAAAATGTAGGGCACATGCAGACAACATACAAAGTATCCCTGGAGGGAAGCCTGGGTGGCTCAGTTGGTTAAGCATCCAACTTCAGCTCAGATCATGATCTCACAGTTCATGGGTTCAAGCGCCGCATCAAGCTCTGTGCTGATGGCTCAGAGTCTGGAGCCTGCTTTTGATTCTGTGTTTCCCTCTCTCTCTGACCCTCCCTGCTCACACTCTGTGTGTCTCTCTCTCAAAATAAATAAACATTAGAAAAAAACTCTTAAATTAAGAAGTACCCCTGGAGTGCCTGGTTCTAGTGGGTGGGAAGATTGTGATACAAGGAACCACAGGAACTCTTTTACAGAAGGCTACTACCTTCAAGACCAGGAGATGTAGCTGACCTCCCTAAAGCACAGAAACAAACAGAGTTAGACTAAATGGGAGGACAGGAATATATCTCAAATGCATAAAAAACAGAAAAATCACAAGTGAGCTAAATGAAATGGAGATAGATAATATGCCCCATAAAGATTTCAGAGTAATGGTCATAAAGATACCCACTGGACTTGACAAAGGAGTAGAGGAACTCAGTCAGAACTTCAACAAAGATATACAAATACAAAAAGAATCAGTCAGAGACGAAAGATTCAATAAGTAAAAAAATACATCACAAGGAATCAACATCACAGCATAGAATACAGATCAGATATATTATTGTTTTCAAATTTTTTCTACACTCAGAAACATCTAATTGAAATTTTGCAAGTGAGGGAATTGAGTAACTGTGAAGTGAAACAAAAACAAAAGTCAAGCTTATGCTGTTTATAAGTGGAGAACTAGGGTTTAATCCTAATCTGTTCTCAGAGCACACAGTTATAACGAGTACACTTAGGAAAAAGAATAAGACTGCTTGGGTGGCTCAGGTCATGATCTCATAGTTCGTGGAGTCGATCTCAATGTCTGGGCTCTGCTGACAGCATTGAGCCTGCTTGGGATGCTCTCTCTCACTCTCTGAGAATCCCCCCACTCGCTCTTTCTTTCAAAATAAATGAATTTCTAAAAATATTTTTTTAAACAGAAAAATCATAAGACTCTGTCAGCTTATGGTGAATGATGTTAGGTTGGAGCCATATCTTGGTGATGTTGAAAAGAAAACTACAGGCCCAAAATGGAATCATTTATGCTGGTCCAAGTCATAGAACTGGGCTTAATAACTAACCTAGTGACAGCTTCAAACTACGCTAGAAATGTCATTCCAACTTATCACTCAGGAATTTTCTTGCCAGCAACAGTAAGGTAATCTGTCCCAAGACAACTAGAATTGTTTGTTGCTACCGGGTTTTTCATTGTTTCTTTTGCTGTTCAGTGCAAGGAGCCTGTAAGTATGTATTATAATTTTTATGAGAGTATACATCATCTCCTTTCATCCTAGACTACCCCTCTGTCACCTTATATATACTGATTGTTTTATCAATTTCTGTTTTAAACTTCCATTTAAAAAAATAATGGGGGTGCCTGGGTGGCTCTGTCGGTTGAGAGTCCAACTTCACCTCAGGTCATGATCTCACAGTTCGTGGGTTCGAGCCCCACATGGGGCCCTGTGCTGGCAGTTCAGAGCCTGGAGACTGCTTCCTATTCTGTGTCTCCCTCTCTCTCTGCCTCTCCCTGCTAATGATCTGTCTCTATGTCTCTCAAAAATAAATAAATGTGCAGGGGTGCCTGGCTGGCTCAGTTGGTTAAGTGTCTGGCTTTGGCTCAGGTCATGATGTCACAGTTTGTGGATTTGAGCCCTGCATCGGGTTCTGTGCTGACATATCAGAGCCTGGAGCCTGCTTCAGATTCTGTGTAGACCCTCCCCTGTTAGCGCTATCTCTCTCTGTCTCTCAAAAATAAAAAACATAAATAAATAAATAAATAAATAAATAAATAAATAAATAAATAAATGTTAAATTTTTAAAAATAAAAATAAATAAGTATACAAATAAAAATTAAATAAACAATGAGTTACAGGGGAACCTAGGTGGCTCAGTCAGTTAAGCATCTGACTTTAACTCAGGTCATTATGTTTTGGTTCATGGGTTTGAACCCCATGTGGGGGCTCTGTACTGAGAGCTCAGAGCCTGGAGTTTGCTTTGGATTCTGTGTCTCTCTCTGCCTCTCCTTCACTCACATTCTGTCTCCCTCTCTCAAAAATAAATAAAAACTTTTATTAAAAAATGAAAGAAATATAATCAATTATAATATACATACTAGTTTTCTGCTCATGGTAAAAAGTAACATTCTACACAAGTGATGTTAAATACATATTTAGGACAAAAGGAAAATCAACGTGATAAAACATACCAATAAAAGGAAAGATAAATACTATGTGGATCATTTCACTAGATGCACAAAAAGCATTTGACACAGTACAACATCTGTTCTTGATAAAGACCCTCAACAAAGTAGGCTTAGAAGAAACATACCTCAATATAATGAAGGCCATATATGAAAAACACACAGCTAACATTATGTCAATGGTGAAAGACTGAGAACACTTCCTCTGAGGTACATATTACAAAGAGTAAGAAAAAATCATGAAAAGGTTGGTTTACTGTAATACCTAGTCTGCTTGGAACTTCAGATGCGTATTAAAGCAGTTTCATTTGATATTGACCCCAAACTTAATGTTCATTGATTTATCTCTCCCCTCACCACTGTCACTTAATGTGCAGTGTGGACTGTACAAAGGGTCTCTTCCAGAGAACAGAGTATTCATTCTTGATCACCTGACCCCTGAGTAAGCTGCCTACAAGTCCTCACACACCATCTGCCATCCCCTGTGCATCACACAGGACACAGCTGCCTAGATCCTGCTCTGATGGCCCATCTTCTTTCAGTTCACTTATCCCCTGTTCTGACATGTACTACCTTCACAAACCTGTGACTCAATGCCAAGGCCTCACACTGCTACCTGGTGTTTCATGTCTGCAGGCCCTAGAATGTATGTTTTCACAATCCTTTTTACACCAAATAATACCTTCACACAGCATTAGAATCAATTTGTCTACATACAAATCCTAGATTTGAAGGGAGTTTGGTTCTTTTCTCCTCCTCCTTCTCCTCCTCCTGCTTCTGCTGCTTCTTCTTCCTCTTCTTCTTCTTCTTCTTCTTCCTTCTCCTCCTCCTCCTTATCCTCTTCTTCCTCCTTCTCCTTCTTCCCTGCTTCTTCTTCTGCTTCCCCTCGTCCTCATCCTCCTCGTCCTCCTCTTCCTCATCCTCCTCTTCTTCTCCTATGCCTTCTTCATGTCTTTCATCTTTCTTTTGTCTTCTTCTTCTTCTCTTCCTCCTCCTGCTGCTTCTGCTGCTGCTGCTTCTTGTTCTTGTCCTTCTTCTTGTTCTTCTTCTTGTTTTTCTTCTTTTCTTTCCTTCGCCTTCTCCTTCTCCTTCACCTCCTCCTCCTTCTCTTCTTTTTCTCCTTCTTCTTCATTCCTCCTTGCAAACAATTAAAATTTTTGGAGATGAGTTAATGATAGTGATACATTAGTGTCATCTGTTAACGAAAACCAGAATGGCTGCTTGAACACTATGGTGATCGTTTGGTGCCATCTGGCAGCATAATAATGAATAGCAGCTTAAGCACTATGAAGATCCTTTAGTGCCATCTACTGGCAAAAACATAAAGAGCTGCTTGAACAAAAAGATGATCCTTTACTGCCATCTGGTGAAAACATCCTGAATGGCTGCTTGAAAGATATGGTGATCCTTTGGTGCCATCTGGAGACAAAATTGATTGACTGCTTGAAAAATATGATGAATCGATGGTGCCATTAGATGGCAAACATCTGAATGGCTCCCTGTACAATATGGTTGGTGCCACTTGATGGTAAAGACCTGAACGGCTGCTAGAACAATATGGTCATGCTTTGGTGCCATCTGCTGGCAAAAAACCCTAACTGCTACTTGAATAAAATGGAGATCCTTTAGTGACACCTGGTGGCAAAAACCGGAACAGTTGTTTGAGCATTATGGCGATCCTTTGGTGCCGTCTAATGGCAAAAATCTGATCAACATCCTGAGCAATATGGTGACTTTTGGTGCCACCTGCTGGCAAATACCTGAACGGCTGCTTGAACAAAATGGTGATCCTTTGATGCCATCTGGTGGCAAAAACCCTAACTGGTGTTTGAATAATATGGTGATCGTTTGGTGCCACCTTGTGGCAGAAACCTGAACAGCCGTTTCAGCAAGATGCAGATCTTTGGGCCACCTGCGGCAATACCCGAATGGCTGCTTGAACAATATGGAGATCATTTGGTGCCATCTGGTGGCAAAAACCCTAACTGCTGTTTGAATAATATGGTGATCGTTTGGTTCCACCTGTTGGCAGAAACCTGAACAGCAGTTTCAGCAAGATGCAGATCTTTGGTGCCACCTGGTAGCAAATACCTGAACGGCTGCTTGAACAATATGGTGAACCTTTGGTGCCATCTGGTGGCAAAAACCCTAACTGCTGTTTGAATAATATGGTGATCGTTTGGTGCCACCTGGTGGCAGAAACCTAAACAGTTGTTTGACCATATGCTGATCCCTTGGTGCCATCGGTGGCAAAGATCTGATCAACGCCCAGGGCAGTATGGTGAATCTTTGGTGCCACCTGGTGGCAAATACCCAAACGGCTGCTTGAACAATATGGTGATCCTTAGGTGCCATCTGGTGGCCAAAACCCTAATTGCTGTTTGAATAATATGGTGATCATTTGGTGCCTCCTGGTGGCAGAAACCTGAACATTTGTTTCAGCAATATGCAGATCTTTGGTGCCACCTGGTGGGAAATACCCGAATGGCTGCTTGAACAATATGGTGATCCTTTGGCGCCATCTGTTGACAAAAACCCTAACTGGTGCTTGAACAATATGGTGATCCTTTGGTGCCATCTGGTGGTAAAAACCCTAACTGCTGTTGGGAAAATGTGGTGATCATTTGGTGTCACCTGGTGGCAGAATCCTAAACATTTTCTTCAGCAATATGCAGATCTTTGGTGCCATCTGGTGACAAAAAACCTAACGGCTGTTTGAATAATATGGTGATAGTTTGGAGCCCCCTGTTGATATAAACCTGAAAAGCTGCTTCAGAAATATGCAGACCTTTGGTGCCACCTGGTGGCAAAGACCTAAATAGCTGCTTGAACAATATGGCTCCGTTGGTGCCACCTGGTGGCCAAAACCTGAACAGTTGTTTCAGCAATATGCAGATCTTTGGTGCCACCTGGTGGCAAATACCCAAACGGCTGCTTGAACAATATGGATCCGTTGGTGCCAACTGGTGGCCAAAACCTGAAGAGTTGTTTCAGCAATATGTAGATGTTTTGTGCCACCTGGTGGCAAATACCGGAAGAGCTGCTTGAACAATATGGTGATCCTTTGGTGCCATCTGGTGGCAAAAACCATAACTGCTGTTTGAATAATATGGTGATCGTTTGGTGCCACCTAGTGGCAGAAACCTGAACAGCAGTTTCAGCAAGATGCAGATCTTTGGGCCACCTGCGGCAATACCCGAATGGCTGCTTGAATATGGAGATCCTTTGGTGCCATCTGGTGGCAAAAACCCTAACTGCTGTTTGAATAATATGGTGATCGTTTGGTGCCACCTGGTGGCAAATACCGGAACAGCTGCTTGAACAATATGGTGATCCTTTGGTGCCATCTGGTGGCATAAACCATAACTGCTGTTTGAATAATATGGTGATCGTTTGGTGCCACCTGGTGGCAGAAACCTAAACAGTTGTTTGGCCATATGCTGATCCCTTGGTGCCATCGGTGGCAAAGATCTGATCAACTCCCAGTGCAGTATGGTGAACCTTTGGTGCCACCTGGTGGCAAATACCCAAACGGCTGCTTGAACAATATGGTGATCCTTAGGTGCCATCTGGTGGCCAAAACCCTAATTGCTGTTTGAATAATATGGTGATCATTTGGTGCCTCCTGGTGGCAGAAACCTGAACATTTGTTTCAGCAATATGCAGATCTTTGGTGCCACCTGGTGGCAAAAACCCTAAATGCTGTTTGAATACTATGGTGATAGTTTGGAGCCACCTGTTGGTATAAACCTGAAAACCTGTTTCAGAAATATGCAGGTCGTTGGTGCCACCTGGTGGCAAAAACCCTAACTGGTGTTTCAATAATTTAGTGGTCGTTTGGTGCCACCTGGTGGCAGAAACCTGAACAGCAATTTCAGCAATATGCAGATCTTTGCTGCCACCTGGTGGCAAATACCCGAACAGCTGCTTGAACCGTCTGGTGATCCTTTGGTGCCATCTGGTAGCAAAAACCATAACTGCTGTTTGAATAATATGGTGATCCGCTGGTGCCACCTGGTGGCAGAAACCTAAACAGTTGTTTGGCCATATGCTGATTCTTTGGTGCCATCTGGTGGCAAACATCTGATCAACGCCCAGTGCAGTATGGTGAACCTTTGGTGCCACCTGGTGGCAAAGACCAGAACGGCTGCTTGAACAATGGTGATCCTTTGGTCTCATCTGGTGTCAAAAACTATAACTGCTTTTTGAATACTATGGTGATTGTTTGGTGCCACCTGGTGGCCAAAACTCGAACAGTTGTTTCAGCAATATGCTGACCTTTGGTGCCATCTGGTGGCAAACATCTGATCAACTCCCTGTGCAATATGGTGAACCTTTGGTGCCACCTGGTGGCAAAGACCTGAACGGCTGCTTGAACAATATGGTGGCAAAACGCTAACTGTCCTTTGAATAAAATGGTGATCGCTTGGTGCCATCTGGTGGCAAAAACCCAAAACTGGTGTGTGAATAATACAGTGATTATTTGGTGCCACCTGGTGACAGAAACCTGAACAATTGTTTTAGCAATATGGTGACATTTGGTGCCTCCTGATGGCAAATACCTGAACTGCTGTTTGAACAATATGGTGATCCGTTGGTGCAACCTGGTGGCCAAAACGTGAAGAGTTGTTTCAGCAATATGCTAATCCTTTCATGCCATCTGGTGGCAAACATCCAATCAACACCCTGTGCAATATGGTGAACCTTTGGTGCCAACTGGCAGCCAAGACTTGAACGGCTGCTTGAACACTATGGTCATCCTTTGGTGCCATCTGGTGGCAAAAACTAACTGCTGTTTGAATACTATGGTGATTGGTGCCACTGGGTGACCAAAACCTGAACAGTTGTTTCAGCAATAATGTGATCCCTTGGTGCCATCTGGTGGCAAACATCTGATCAACGCCCTGTGCAATATGGTGATCCTTTGGTGCCATCTGGTGGCCAAAACCCTAATTGCTGTTTGAATAATATGGTGTTCATTTGGTGCCTCCTGGTGGCAGAAACCTGAACATTTGTTTCAGCAATATGCAGATCTTTGGTGCCACCTGGTGGCAAATACCCAAATGGCAGGTTGAACCATATGGATCGGTTGGTGCCACCTGGTGGCCAAAACCTGAACAGTTGTTTCAGCAATATGCAGACCTTTGGTGCCACCTGGTGGCAAATACCCGAACGGCTGCTTGAACAATATGGTGATCCTTTGGTGCCATCTGGTGGCAAAAACCCTAACTGGTGTTTGAATAATATGCTGATCCTTTGGTGCCATCTGTGGCAAACATCTGATCAACACCCTGTGCAATATGTTTAACCTTTGGTGCCACCTGGTGGCTAAGACCCTAATGGCTGTTTGAACAATATGGTGATCCTTTGGTGCCATCTGGTGGCAAAAACCTGAACAGTTATTTCATCAATATGCAGATCTTTTGGTGCCACCTGGTGGCAAAGACCTGAACGGCTGCTTAAACAATATGGTGATCCTTTGGTGCCGTCTGGTGGCAAAAACCCTAACTGGTGTTTCAATAATTGGTGATCCTTTAGTGTCATCTGGTGGCAAAAACTGTAACTTCTGTTTGAATAGTATGGTGATCGTTTGATACCTCCTGGTGGCAAAAAGCTGCTTGAAGAATCTGGTTATACTTTGGTGCCATCAGATGACAAAAACATGAATTTTCATTGGAGCAGAATGGAACAGAAAAATGATAGGGAGAGTCTGTAACACAACCTCATCAGACAGAGCTTTCTAGAAACAGGATTGATAGCTTTGGATAAAGCATTTGGGTCAACTTTCTCTGGACATTTTATATAAATTAAATCATGCAATATGTGCTCTTTTGCATTTTTAGCTCATTTCATCAAGCTCAATATCTACACATTTCATCCATATTGTAGCACATATAAGTACTTCCTTTCTTTTATTGTGAAATAAATAATGTACCAAATTTTCTTTATTCTTTTATTGATTAGTGGACATTTAAGCTGTTTCTGCTTTGGACTATTATCAGTAATGGTGTTATGTACATCAGTATACAAGATTTTATGCAGATATTTGTGGCCATTTCTCCTGGCTGTGTAACTAGAAGTGGGATTGAGGTGTCATATGGTAACTCTGGTGTAGTTTGTGGAACTGCCAGAATGCTGTCAATACACTGTGTGAAGAGTGCATGTATAGCTTGTTACTTTTCTCCTCATTAGACTGTGGTTGTGGGTTTTGAGAAAGAAAAAGGGTTGAGATTCCCTTCTCCTCACCTCACATCTGGAAGAGTGAGAGTGTAAGGACGCAGGTCTGATTCAAGCTTCCCCTCTGACCTTAAAGGCCTAGGTGTTGGCTTATCAGAATCATTAGACAATAGAAGAGACAACCCTTGTTTATTTTATTTTGAGAGAGAGAGAGAGAGGCAGAGAGTGAGTGAGGGAGATGCAGAGAGAGAGGGAGACCCAGAATCTGAAGTAGGCTCCAGGCTCTGAGCTTTCAGCACAGCGCCCGATGTGGGGCTCGAACCCACAGACTGTGAGATCATTATCTGAGCCTACGTCGGAAGCCTAACCAACTGAGCCACCCAGACAACCCTTATTTATATATTTAGATTCATGCATAGTGTTTTGTAGATTTTCTTTTTCATAGGAACATACCACAAGAAAATCTAGCATAATGGTTTTTATGATGCAGAAAAATAATTATAAATAAACAGAAAACTCTAAGAGTCATCTATCTCCACCATTATATATCACCATCATTGTGTTGACTAAATATGGTATATTAGAAAATGCATTTATTTTTTAAATTTTTAAATGTTTATTTATTTGAGAGAGAGAAAGGTTGTGAGTGGGGTAGGAGCAGCATGGGAGGGGCATAGAAAGAGGGAGACACAGAATCTGATGCAGGACCCAGGCTCCAAGGTGCCAGTTCAGAGCCTGACACAGGACTCGAACTCATGAACTGTGAGATCATGACCTGAGCTGAAGTTGGATCCTCAACCAACTAAGTACTAAGTCACACAGGTACCCCTAGAAAATGCATTTAGATAATATATTTAAACATTTTAGAGTTTGGAACAACATTATAATCTCACATGATTTTATTCCATACTTGCTAATCCTTTGAGAAACAAACAAGCATACAACAATAGACAGATAAGACAGCTATTCCTAGAGTGACAATAAAAAAAAAACTGAACAAAACATATTTGCTACCCTGAACAAAACATATTTGCAAAACCTTTTCAGTGAAGCAAAAGCATGAGGTATGTCAGAGAAAATGTGTGTTTCACTTGAAAGTTCATTGTCTAAAGCACAGACTTCCAGCTATGTAACTCTGACTCTATGGGAGGCATTTTAAAATTCCAGTTTTTATGTAATTTATCTCACTGTAATGCACTCTTGATCTATTCTCAAGCAATTACATTTTTTTCAGAGATAGAGAATTCTTTTTTGTCGAAATATTAATTTGTCTTCATTTGAACAATAATTTCAACATTTCTGATCTGTTCATGTGACACAAAAGTTGTTTTTGAGCTGGAAATTTATTTTCCATTGAAGCATGGGAAAATATGGTCTTCTTATGTGAGGGATGAAGACTAATTAAAAGGGGAGGCACAGGGAGATGTGAATTTAGTATCCAGGATTCTTAGTATTTTTGTGCAAATGTGAGAATATAGGTAAAGAGGACAGTAATTAGAGATGTGGAGAGGAGTGCAAGGTTTTAAAGCATATTTTTATTTATTTAATTTATTTTTTTTGACTAGGGTTCATAACTAGGGCAAACTCCAATACTGCTCTTGAACTCACGACCCTGAGATCAAGACCTGAGTTGAGATCAAGAGTCAGACGTTTGGACACTTAACCAATGGAGCTGCCCAGGCCCACCTAAAGCATATTTTTAAATGATCAATTATAAGAGAATTGTGAAGGTTGGAATTAAGTTTCTTTCATGGAAAAGAGCCATCTCTTCTTCGATTTAACATCTGAATTTACCACACCACCCTCTCCACACTCTTAGTCTTTATTTCTATTTTGGAGAAGCCTAAGACTTAACCAAGAGATGGTGTTGAGTTTGCTCATAATGCATGTTAACTGGATGAATGGATAGATACAGGAAGTTTCAAACATACCCTGGAAATTCTTGGATTTTTACGTCCCAGGACAGAGCTGTTCTTGCAGCTGTCTAAAGCCGTGGTGTTGGGTGGCTGAAAGGATGCAGTTTCTCAAGACCCAGCAACTGATGGCATTTCAAGTGTGGAAGATTGTCATGGTCGCCATAGAAACTTGACTCTATTGTGACAACCATCATGACTTTTCAATACAGAGATGGATTGGTAAGAAGAGGGTCATTCAATTGCTTGGAACTTAGCTAACATTGTGGGTCCTCTCAGTGGAGCTGATCTGTCCTAGAGTGTGGGGAAACAAAGGAATCCAGGTCTAATCTCCTATTTCCTTCTTTGGAGCTTGGCACCCAGAGTGTCTCATGGGTAAACCTGTTGGGGTTTGGTCTGGGCCAAGTGAGTGTGGGTCTTACTCCAGAGGTGTTATGGAGCTACTGTCCTGTGAAGGCAGGGGTGAGGATAGGAAGGCAGGTAATGACTATGCACCCAGCTTCCACTCTCCAGAACGGGGATGTAAATGCTTCACCCACAGGAATGCTAAGAACACTTAGTGCTACACATAAGTCCTTGGCCCTGTCGTTACTGCAGGATCATGAATGCCTGTATAATTTTAGGCCACTTCTTACTCCTTTTCTTCTTTGATGTTAAGGGATTGAAGAAAAAGGCCCTGAGGGAAGTTCATTGTAACATGAATTTTATGATCACGGCCCACTTGTTTTGAAGTAGGAAAGATGAAGGGATTCCATTTTACAAAGGCTCTGTCTCTTCTGTTTTTCTACCAGGCCCCACTTACTTGTGTTCCACATTTTGCCTCTAAATAAGACAAAGAGATATGTTTTCATTTCATTGGGGAAGCAAAAAAAGTTAGTCATTCTCTGAGTTATATGCTAGGCCCCAAACACCTGATAACATCTAAGAAGATCCAGATCCAAAACATGTTCCAGGACATTGGCTTCAAACAAACCTCAGCTGACGTTGCCATCAATAACCCTACTTTTGGTAATTTATGGAATAACACCTATTGTTCACCTGACACTTGCCTTTGATTGGACCCTACTATGGATTCCCCTGGAACATGTGCTCTAAACCCTTTACCAATATAAACTCCTAGCCCCAAGCAATGACAGAGGTCATTCTCCTTTTCTTTCCAAATGTCCCCCAGACACATTATTTTCTGTCACTCATGTTCTTCGATAAACTTTGTTTGCACATTCTCCAGCTCACGTTTCATTTCTATTACGTGTGAAGCCAGGGACCCTCTTGGCTGGTCCTGTGGGACCTTCGTCTGGGGTTTGGACTCAACTTGCTTGCATCAGTATCACTGTCTATGTCACTAGACTAGTGCCTAGCATAGTGCTGGACACATAGTTATTCCTGTAAATCATAGTGATAGCTGGATCTGTCTTTCCAGCTTCAGAACTTCATTCCATTGGCAAAGATCTTATAGGTGTCTGAAGAAGACAGGTTATGAGGATCTGAGTCCTGGTGGCTGCTGAAGTTTCTACTCCAGATTCAAGGACAACAGTCCTCAGGAGACCCTAACGTTTCACATTCCTGTCACAAGTGAGTTCGTACACCTGAACAAAAGCATGTTGTGGAATAGCTCAGAAGCTAACCTAAACGTAGAGAAACTACTTTAACCACATCATGGGAGAAGTTTAGCAGGTGGAATTTCATTCCACAAGTAGCTGTGTTAGTAAATCTTGATGCCCATATTAGAGAATTCCTCTTTTGCCTGAAAAAAACAAAGTGTGCACCTGAAAATGACTTGATCTTTAACATGAACTTGCAATAAAAATCTTTTTCTGACTGTATAAATAATAATTAATAAATCTTATGTTTTCTCTGAAAAATATGAATATGTGCAGTTATTCAGAAGGGTTCCTAGCAATTTGAGATCTTAACACATATTCTTTCCTGTTTTGCTTAGTTTTACCCATTCTACAAAGAAAAACTTTAAGAGCCTAAATTTTTGGTAGTGTGAGTTAAAAGTGTCACTTATAAGAGTTAGGAATTTTTATAATAATAATTACTAACATGTCTGCTCTGGTATCATGATACCCAGAAATTTCCTTTATACAAATCAGAAATTGTTAAATATCAGTATAATTATATTCCTGGAACATGATTTTTTGAGTTCAGTATCCATGGACCACAGTTTCCCTTGCCATGCCATGTCCCCAAAGAACCATTTATTTTTTTGTCAATAGATTGGTTTTGATTGCCTGTAACTTTGTGTCAATGGTTGCATTTAGTTTTATCCTGTTTATTATAGTCAGGCATTTATTCATTTATTTACATTTTTGAATTATATATTTTTTGTATGTAGAATAACATTTTTAATTGATTACTTTCTTTTTTAATTTAATTTAATTTTACCTTATTTTATTTATTTTTTATAATAGTTTATTGTCAAATTGGTTTCCATATAACACCCAGTGCTTCTACCCACAAGTGCCCTCCACCATGACCATCACCCCCCCCCCTTCAGCCCTTGGTTCATTCTCAGTATTCGATAGTCTCTCGTGATTTGTGTCCCTCGCTCTCCCCAACTCTCTTTCCCCCTTCCTCTCCTTATGGTCCTCTGCTAGGTTTGTCCTGTTACATCTATGAGTGCAAACATATGGTATCTGTCCTTCTCTGCCTGACTTATTTTGCTTAGCATGACACCCTCGAGATCCATCCACTTTGCTACAAATGGCCGTATTTCATTCTTTCTCATTGCCATGTAGTACTCCATTGTATATATATGCCACACCTTCTTGATCCATTCATCAGGTGATGGACATTTAGGCTCTTTCCGTGATTTGGCTATTGTTGAAAGTGCCGCTATGAACATTGGGATACATGTGCTCCTATGCATCAGCACTTCTGTATTCTTTGGGTAAATCCCTAGCAGTGCTATTGCTGGGTCATAGGGGAGTTCTATGGATAGTTTTTGAGGAACCTCCACACTGTTTTCCAGAGCGGCTGTATCAGTTTACATTGCCACCAACAGTGTAAGAGGGTGCCCATTTCTCCACATCCTCACTAGCATCTACAGTCTCTTGTTTGCTCATTTTAGCCAGTCTGACCAGCATGAGGTGGTATCTCAGTGTGGTTTTGATTTGTATTTGATTTGTATTTCCCATGATGAGTGACGCTAAGCATCGTTTCATGTGTGTGTTGGCCATCTGAATGTCCTCTTTGGAGAAGTGTCTATTCACGTATTCTACCCATTTCTTCACTGGATTATTCGTTGTTGTTGTTTTTGTTGTGGTGGTGGTTTGGTGTAGAGGTTGGTGAATTCCCTGTAGATTTTGGATACTAGTCTTTTATCTGATTATGTCATTTGCAACTATCTTTTCCCATTCAATCAGTTGCCTATTACATTTCTTGATTGTTTCCATTACATTGCCTTTGGAGATGTGTCAAGTAAGAAATTGCTGCGGTAGAGATCAAGGGGGCTGTTTCCTGCTTTCTCCTCTAGGATTTTGATGGTATCCTCTCTCACATTCAGGTTCTTCATCCATTTTGAGTTTATTGTTGTGTATGGTGTAAAAAAGTGGTCTAGTTTTATTCTTCTGCATGTTGCTGTCCAATTCTCGCAGCACCAACTATTAAAGAGGCTGTCTCTTTTCCATTGGATACTCTTTCCTGCTTTGTCAAAGATAAATTAGCCATACATTTTTGGGTCCAGTTCTCGGTGATCTATCCTATTTCATTGGTCTACGTGTCTGTTTTTGTGCCAATACCATACTGTCGTGATGATGACAGCTTTGTAGTAGAGGCTAAAGTCTGGGATTGTGATTCCTCCCAGTTTGGTTTTCATCTTCAATATTACTTTGGCTGTTCAGGTTTTTTTGTGGTCCCATACGAATTTTAAGATAGTCTGTTCTAGCTTTGAAAAGACTGCTGGTGCTATTTTGGTTGGGATTGCATTGAATCTGTAGATTGCTTTGGGTAATAATGACATTTTAACAATGGTTATTCTTCAGATCCATGAGCATGGAATGTTTCCATTTCTTTGTGTCTTCTTCAATTTCTTTCATAAGTTTTCTATAGCTTTCAGCATACAAGGCTTTTACGTGTTTGGTTAGGTTTATTCCTAGGTATTTCATGGCTTTTTGTGCAATTGTGAATGAGAACAGTTTCATGGTTTCTCTTCCGTTGTTTCATTATTGGTGTATAAAAATGTAACCGATTTCTGTACATTGATTTTGTATCCTGAGACTTTGCTTAATTCATGGATCAGTTCTACTAGACTTCTGGTGGAGTTGATCGGGTTTTCCATGTAGAGTATCATGTCATCTGCGAAAAGGGAAAGTTTGACTTCTTCTTTGCCAATTCTCATGCCTTTTATTTCCTTTTGTTGTCTAATTGCTGATGCTAAGACTTCCAGCACTATGTTAAACAACAGTGGTGAGAGTGGGCATCCTTGTCCTGTTCCTGGTCTCAGGGGGAAAGCTCTCAGTATTTCCCCACTGAGGATGATATTAGCTGTGGGCTTTTCATAAATTGCTTTTATAATGTTTAAGTAAGGTCCTTCAATCCCTACTTTCTAGAAGGTGTTTATTAAGAAAGGATGCTGCATTTTGTCAAATGCCTTTTCTGCATCTATCACCAGGATCATATGGTTTTTATATTTTCTTTTGTTAATGTGATGTATCACATTGATTGATTTGTGAATATTGAACTAGCACTGTAACCAAGGAATGAATTCCACTTGATCATGATGAATAATTCTTTTTATATGCTTTTGAATTTGATTTACTAGTATCTTGTTGAGTATTTTTGGCGTCTTTATTCATTAAGGATATTGGCCTGTAGTTTTCGTTTATTGTTGGGTCTCTGTCTGGTTTGGGAATCAAAGTGATGCTGGCTTGATAGAATGAGTTTGGAAGATTTCCTTCTCTTTCAATTTTTTGGAATAGTTTGAGAAGGATGGGCATTAACTCTGCCTTAAATTTTGCTAGAATGTCTCTGGGAATCCATCTGGCCCTGGGCTCTTATTCATTGAGATATTTTTGATATATGATTTGATTTCTTCACTGCTTATGGGTCTGTTCAGATTTTCTATCTCCTCCTGTTTGAATTTTGGTAGTGCATGTATGTTTGGGAATTTGTCCATTTCTTCTAGGTTGTCCAGTTTGTTGGCATATAATTTTTCATAATAATCTCTGATGATTGCTTATATTTCTGAGAGATTGGTTGTAATAGATCCAATTTAATTCATGATTTTGTCTATTTGGGTGTTCTCTCTTTTCTTTCTGAGAAGTCTGGCTAGAGGTTTATTAATTTTGCTTATTTTTTCAAAAAAACAATTCTTGGTTTCAATGATCTGTTCAACTGGGGTTTTTTTTTTTTTGGATTCTATATTGTTTATTTCTGCCCTGATCTTTATTATTTCTCTTCTTGTGCAGGGTTTGGGTGCTCTTGCTGTTCCCCTTCTTGTTCCCTTAGGTGTTCTGTTAGATTTTGAATTTGCGTTGTTTCTGCTTTGTTGAAATAGGCCTGTATTGCAATAGTCTTTCCTCTTAGGACTGCCTTTGCTGCGCCCCAGAGAATTTGGTTTGTGGTATTTTCATTTTCATTTTTTCTATATATTTTTAATATCTTTTCTAATTACCTGATTACCCCAATCATTCCTTAATAAGGTGGTTTTTAACCTCCACATTTTTGGAGGTTTTCCAGACTTTTTTCCTGTTATTGATTTCAAGTTTCATAGCATTGTGATCTGAAAGTGTGCATGGTATGATCTCAATTCATTTATGTTAATGGAGGGTTGTTTTATGTCCCAGTATGTGACCTGTCTTGGAGAATGTGCCATGTCCGCTCTAGAAGGATGTGAATTTCCTAGCTTCAGGATGCAGAGTTCTAAATATATCAATTCCATCTTTTCCAATGTGTCATTCAGGTGCATTGTTTCTTTAGTGATTTTCTGTCTGGTTGACTTATCCATTGCTGTAAGTGGAGTATTAAAGTCCCCTGCAATTGGCACTTTCTTATCAATAAGATTGTTTCTGTTTGTGATTAATTGGTTTATGTATTTGGGTGCTCCCGAATTCAGCACATAGATATTTATAATTGTTAGTTCTTCCTGATGGAGACACCCTGTAATCATTATATTATGCCTTTCTTCATCTTTTGTTACTGCCCTTACTTTAAAGTCCAGTTTATTCGATATAAGTATGGCTACTCTGGCTTACTTTTGACTTCCAATCGCATGATAGATATTTGTCCATCCCCTTACTTTCAACCTGAAGGTGTCTTAAGATCTACAATGAGTCTCTTGTAGACAACAAATAGATGGATTTTGTTTTTTTATCCATTCTGCCTCACTGTGTCATTTGATTGGAGCATTCAGTCCATTGACATTTGGTGTTATTATTGAAAAATGTGGGTTTAGATTCATTGTGTTCTCTGTAGGATTCATGTCTGTAGTGGTGTCTCTGGAAACTTGTGTTCCTTGCAACATTTCCCTCATAGAGTCCCCCTTAGGATCTCTTGTAGCGCTGGTTTGGTGGTGATGCATTCCTTCAATTTTGTTTGCTTTGGAAAACCTTTATCTCTCCTTTTATTCTGAATGACACGCTTGCTGAATAAAGGATTTTTGGCTGCATATTTTTTTGTTCAATCATCCAATATTTCCTGCTGTTCCTTTCTGGCCTGCCAAGTTTCAGTAGATAGGTCTGTAATCACTCTGATAGGTTTCCCTTTGTAATTTAAGGCCCTTTTATCCCTAGCTGTTTTCAGTATTCTCTCTTTATCTTTATAATTTGCGAGTTTCACAATGATATGTTGTGCCGAAGGTCCATTCAATTACGTCTTAGGAGAGTTCTCTGTGCCCCTTGGATTTCAATGCTTATTTCCTTCCCTAAATTGGGGAAGTTCTGGAATATAATTTGATTAAACACCCCTTCAGGACCTTTTTCTCTTTCTTCTTCTTCAGGAATTCCTATGATATGGATATTGTTCCATTTGATTGTATCACTCAGGTCTCGAATTCTCTTTTCATCCTCCTGGATCAATTTTTTTTCCCTTTTTCTCAACTTCTTCTTTTGCTGTGTCTTCTAATTCACCTATTCTCCTCTCTGCCTATTCAATCCAGGCAGTGTTCACCTCCATTTCATTATGCACCTCATTTATAGCCTTTTGTTGCTAGTCACAGCTATTTTGAAGATCCCTCGTATTTGAATCAATAGCTTCTCTGATACTTTTTTTCTAGCCCAGAGATTAATATCATGACAATTGTTCTAAATTCTTTTTTCTGTTATGTTGCTTAAATCTGTTTTGAGCAGTTCTGTGGCTTGACTTCTTCCTGGAATTTTTTTAGAGGAGAGTTCTTTCATTTTGTCATTTTGGCTAGCTTTCTGTCTCTTGTCAGTTTTGAAAGCTCATTATGCACTGTGCACCTGTTAGTATTGCTCTATTAAAGGAGGCTAATTGACTGTCCACAGCCTGTCATTTTAGGAAATTTTTTTTTCATGGTGTCTCTAGGTTTCTCTTGTGTCTTTGATGATTTTATTTCCCTACTCAGTGATATTTGGGACTCTCCACCATATTTACTTTGGCTCGCTTCTTGAGGTAGCCCTGAAAATAAAAACAGACAGACAAACACACAGGGAACAAAAGCACACAAACGCACAGTCAAATCATCTAAACAGGCAATCTAAAAGGGGAAAGAAAAAAAAAAGAAAGGAAAAGGAAAGAATAAAGAAGGGGGAGACAGAAACAACAAAAGACAAAGGACAGTCTGATAGCATAAAACCTGTGGAGGGGGAGATAAGAATGAGATAAGGGAAAATATATCTGGATGGAAAAAAAAAATAGCACTCCAGCATGGATGGGTGTTGTTAGGTGTAGGTAGGTCAGGTCTCAGGGGATGCTCTCCGAGACCCTGCCTTGGTGGTTGTTGGGAGAAGAATAGCGGCGCCCCCAGCCCTTCTGGGATCACGGGTTGCAAGCCACTCTTTTGAGTTGGATCTCTCTGTGCCGTGGGTGGGCCAAGTTGTTTTTTCCAATCCCCACCTCATTTCCAAATCCTAGTACATGCACCTTAATGCTACTGCCCAAATGAGATGTACTCCCACAGGCGGACAGCTTTTTAGCTGGGATTGTGTAGGGGGAAGTCAAGGAGCTGTTTCTTCAGGTGCTGCCTGGAATTGGCGCGCCTCCGAGCCTAAGGAAAAATAAGCCAGCTAAGGAGACGAATTTCTCTCCCCACACCCAGCAGTTATATATGGGATAATAGTATTTCTGTCCATCCCAGGCCAAGGTTTTTCTCTTCTCTAGAGACCACTCTATGAGCCTTTTCAGTCTCTCTTTCTCTTCCTCTCCCTTCTCCACTGCTCTCCGAAGCTCTCCAGTGCTCTCAGCCACTCTGTGGTCACCTCTCCACTTGGCTCTCCGTGGCTCTGTGCAGCTGCTCTGCATGCTCTCCCTGGCTCTGTGCTGTTGTTCTACATGCTCTACTTGGCTCTGCGTTGGGCTGCAGCTCCCTCCCCTCAGAGCCTCCAGCCCTAGCCCTGTTTTATTTCCCCAGTTCACACTCATTCAGCCACCTATGAGGCTGTCATCTATGTGGAGTCTGTGTGTTTTCCTCCCACTCTTGCATATCAGAGGACTGTGGCTTCAGACCTTCTCAGTTTGATAGTTGTGAGTGGGCAGAGATTACAGAGCTCCCTACTACTCCACCATCTTGCCCATCCCTCCTAGTGTTTTTCTGTCAATTTTTAAAAATACATCTGCTAAGATTTTTATTGGTATTTCATTTAATGTTTACGTTAGTCTGGAAAAAATAGAAATTTCAACAATTATGAGTCTTCTGACCCCGGAGAAAGGTGTCTCTCTCCAATTATATGACTTTGTTTAATTTCTCCCAACAACGATTTGCAGTGTTCAAAGTACAGGTCTGAAATTTCTATGCGTTATGTTGATTATCTCTCTGTATGTTTATATTTTTGTGCCATTAACTATGAAAGTATTTGTTATTACAATTTCCAGGTATGACATTCTGACTGCCAAATGCTACTGAGGACTCTTTTTGCTCAAAAACACAAGTTACTTTGGGACGGAAAATATGCCTGACACTGAACACCTGTATTAGGATTCTCCACTGAAACAAAAGCAATAGAATATTGATATACAAATAGAGATTTATTTTCAGGAATTGACTCATGAACTTGTAGAGGGTTGGCAGAATTTGGTGTGGGAGGTTGGCAGGCGGAAGACTCAGGAAAGGGTTAATGTTAAGTCTGAAACAGTCTCATAAAGAACCATGAAGTGTGTGGAGCACCAGGGTGGCTTAGTTGGTTAAACATCAGTCTCTTGATTTCCACTTGAGTCTCGACCCCAAGGTTCATGAGATCAAGAGCCACTTTGGACTCTGTGCTGATAGCAACACAGTCTACTTGGGATTCTCTGTCTACCTCTCTCTGCCCTTCTCCTGCTTGCATTTTGCCTCTCTCTCTCTCAAAAATCAAATAAACATTTTTTAAATTATCACAAGGTGAAGATGTTGGTGGTGAAGTTAAAGGCAATATTATTTACAAAATTTCTTCTGGCTTAGGGAGATTAGCTCTTCCTTATATTCAAGCCTGCACTTGATTAGAAAAGTCCCATCCACATTAAGGAGTCCTAACTGCTTTCCTCAAAGTCTACCCATTTATTTATTTATTTATTTATTTATTTTTAAAATTTTAACGTTTATTTATTTTTGAGAGAGAAGGAGAGAGAGAGAGAGAGAGAGAGGGAGGGAGAGAGCGCGCGCAGAAGAGGAGCAGTGAGACAGGGAGACACACAATCTGAAGCAGGTTCCAGGCTCCCAGCTATCAGCACAGAGCCTGATGCGGGACTTAAACCCACAAGTGTGAGATCATTACCTGAGCTGAAGTTGGATGCTTAACTGACTGAGCCACCCAGGTGCCCCTTAAAATGCTGTTGTTATTTTGATAGGGATTATGTTAAATCTGTAGATTGCTTTCGGTAGTATACATGTATTAACAATATTTGTTCTTCCAATCCATGAGCATGGAATGTCTTTCCATTTCTTTGCGCCACCCAGATGCCCCAAAGTCTACCCATTTAAATGTAAGTTTCATTAAAACCACACCCACGGACATCTCCAGCATAATGTTTGTTTGATCAAATATCTGTGAACTGTAGCCCCACAAAGTTGACACATAAAATTTATGATTACAATATTAATTTACCTATAGTTTCATATTAGCTTTTAGATATGATTGGCAATGTACTGAATACAGAGATTACAAAGTGTGCTTCATGAAATTCTACAGGTCGTTTTCTTAAAATCAATCACTAATATGAAATAGTTTAGTCGCTTTCAACTTGATACATGTGGTTAGCATTGAATTCTGGAGTTTTTTCTTCATCCTTTAACAATCCACTCTGATGAGTTCCTGACTTTTGGGTGTTAAAAAAGAGAAAGAGAGAGAGAGAGAGAGAGAGCGTGTGTGTGTGTGTGTGTGTGTGTGTGTATGAAGATGTGAGGAATATTTATTGTGAAGAGTATGTGTGGTGAATTACTGTGGATTATGTCAGTCCAAGTCAGGTGCTAGCCCATGTTAGAAAACAAATTAGAATGTTTGCTCTTTGTTTTTTTCCCTGCTTCCCTTGACCAGCATGATTACGATGGTGACTCAGTGAATGCTAAAAGGCTTGGCAAAGACTGAAAATTCATTTATGATTCTCACCTGAATCACTCAATGCTGATAGTTGTTAAGTGTTGCTTTAGTAGTTGTCATTTTTTCTAGATTTATAAATTTTTATTTAAATGTTGGAGGAAGGTTTTCCCTTCTCCTTGGTCATTTGTTTATTTGTTCATGTATTTATATTAGGAGTATGACCCATGAATTCCTACTTTGCTCAAAGGATTACCATCTAATATAATTATGTTTTTCGATTCTCACATTGTTACAGAACCGGCCAATGTTAACCCCTTCAAATTAAGTGCTGTTTACATTTGTCACCTAAAAATTCATGAGCATGGACTTTGGTGTGTCATCTGATTATCTTTTGATCTTTTGGAAAAGAGTCATGTTACCAAACTCACAGGATTGATTTGAGGGTTTATTTATTTATTTATCTTAAGAAGGCTCCATGCTCAGCCCAGAACCTTATGCAGGGCTCAATCCCATGACCCTGGGATCATGACTTGGGCCAAAATCAAGAGTCAGATGCTCAACTACTGAGCCTCACAGGCGCCCCTGATTTGAGGATTTAAAGAACAACAGTCTGAGAACAACAATCTACACTGTGTGGCTTCCAGAAAGCCTTCAAAATATTAGCTGCTCATTCCAGCTTTTCCTCCTTCATTCAGTCAACATGAACATGCTAGCATGACTTCCAGAGAGAATACTTGGACATGAAACCGCAAGCAGGGATGAACCCTTATTTCCATGATGTGAGAGCTTCAGTGTCACTGCTAAGTGCAGGAAGAGACTGTGGGATGAACCTGGGGAAAAAGCATACTGCACATACTCACCACTTTCCCTTATTTTCCATGTGCTTTCCCTTCTTCTCACTTGCCTTTTTATTCCACATGCTACCTGATCCCCTAACTCTCCTTCTGGTGGAATGTTAGAGAGAATGTGGACTCTGAGTCCCTAACACAGGAGCTAATAGAGAAGAACCAGACGAGGTCCAGTGTTGTATACAATTTCCTGGAGCAAGAGTGAGGAGAGCAGGATCCCATCATTGAGCCACTTCAGGTAAGTCACTAGTCTTTTTGCAGTGTCTTCTGGACAACAGGATAACAATACACAATCCTACAATGACCCATGAATATTGTGGAATTTAAGTGTGATCCCTGTGTGAAAGGAATCTGTAGTCATGGGTGTGAAGGAAAGACCAGTACCTTTTTGAGTAATTGTATTAAGGGAGACTCCACACATATCACAGAACTCTGCATGGTAGGTGTTATACTAATGGTACACAAACGTCAAATTGTTGAATTCAGAATTTCTCCGAGTTGGGGCCATGCACTCACCACCTCATCAATGTCATCAAAATGCTTGTTACAGTGGCAGGTATATTGGCACAACATAGATCTGTTGGATCCAAATCAGAGACACGAGGTGAGATATATCTACATTTAGAACAATTTCTGCTGTGTATGATGATATTAGCCCACATTTGAAAAACACTGATGTGGATTTGCAACAAAGGGTTATTCAAACAGTGAATCTTTTAATGTCTTATTTTGGTGTCAATTTCTTCTCCAATGCAAGCTTAAATATCTGTGACTGTTCCCAGTGCATCAAAAGGGGAACAATTCTTTCTCTTCAGTCATATTTCTTCAGTGTTTGATAAGGAAGGCACTGTAGTTGTCCCTAAGGCTCCCAAGACTAAGAACCACAAACTTACAAGTTTGTTGTCACAGTTCTGGAGGCTAGAAGCCTGAAATCAAGGTGTTGCCAGGGCCATGAACTTTCAGAATATTTTTGGTATATCTATCCATGCTTCTTCTTAGCTTCTGGTGGTTTCCTAGCAATGTGTGCATTTCTTGGCTTGCAGCTGTATGACTACCACCCTTGTCTTCATTGTCTCCCTGTTCTGTCTTCACGTGGCTGTCTTCTTATAATGACACCAGACATATTGGTTAGGACACATCTTACTCCAGTAGGACCTCATCATTACTAATTACATCTGGAACAACCATAGTTCCAAAGATTACATTTGAGGTGTTGAGAATTCAGACTTTAATATCTTGTTTGGGATGATACACTTCAACCTATAACAGCCCCTGAACTAGTGAAGAAGACAACACAGTGTTCCTGCTGCTTTGTTTCTAGCTTGGGAAAACTATCAATAATGTAAACAAATCAATAAACAGGACAATTGTATATGATAATGAGGGCTTTAAACACAATAAATAAATCCATTGTGTAGGAAGTGGTGGGGACAGGGATTATAGATGGTCAAGCACTTTTTCCAAAAGTGACATTTGGGCTGAGTCTTGAAGGACAAGAGGAAACCAAGGCTAGGCTGGCCTTTTGGTTTGTGATGTGCATGGCACCAGTAGAAGGCAAGCTCAGGTGCCTGGGACCTGACAGACAATGTGCAAATGGTTGAAGATGAGGTCCACGGGTAGACAGAAACCACATCATTTGGGTCATGTAAGAAAATTGGAGTTTATTTTGTTTATTTACAGCATAAGAGTTACATATTCTGATTCAGTTGGTCTGGGATGACTCTGGCATTCTGTGGAGATGCACACTACACAGGGATAATATGACTGTGAGCTTAACCAGTAGGAGAATCTTTGCAGAAATCTATGGGGAGGACCAGAGTGATTGGCCCAGCACTGCAGCAGTGTTCAGGGAACAAGGGTGGTTCTGCATAGAGTGTGTTGGAGGTAAGACAGCTGGGGTTTGCAGTGGCTTTGGGTGTGGGTATTGAAGATAAGGCAGGCTCCTAGATGAACCTATATCTTTTTGTTCAGCTACACACAGAAATGATGGTGCTGTTTCCTGAGATTGATTGTTCCAAGTACTTTTGAGTCATTTTCATGACAATTGGTTAGTTATCCAACAATGGTTACAGTAAAAGTTGGTGACTTCAAACAGGCATCAGTTGATGAATAGGATTTGTATGTAAGAATATTAAGCTTTATTGAAGAGAAATGGAACCTTTTGTAAAACTATCAAAAGTGTAAGAATCTGAACGTTTATATGTTTAAGCAAACTTCTATCATTTATCTAGCTATTTACTGTGTGCCTTGCTCTGTTCTAAATGTGTTCATTTATGAACTCAATTTCTAAAATGACAACCCAAGAGGAAGGGTTGATTGTTTTCTCCATTTTACAAAAGAGAAAGCTGCAGCTTACAAAGGTTTTTTTAGCTTGGGGACAAGATGGCGGAGAATTAAGGAGCCCCATTACCTCCTCTGCCAGCAATTATCAAACTGAGAATTAAAAGCCACACTCTTTCTGATCTCCAAGAACAGAGGTGTGCCCACAGACCCCTTATCAACAGCAGTCTCATGGTTGCCTGAGTGAGTGCGAACTAGGACCTGAGACTTTAGGGGAGGGAGCATAGGCCCAAAGCAGAGCCCGGAGACAAAGCGCCCAGTGGCTTGGTACTGGGCCTGAAGAAACCTGTGTGTCCACAGGCACACAGTTCTGCAGACAGCTGCGTGGGTGCGGGGGCTGTGAGTCCAGAGTTGGACAGATCTGCGGGGAGCTGCACGCATGGGATGGCTGTGTGTCCAGAGGCGCACGGACCTTTGCAGCCACGCAGCACCACTGGGCAAGGCAGTGAGAGACCAGGGGAAGAGAAGTAGAGACTGAATCCCTCATAGAATAATCTCTGGAGAGGGGAGACCTTGCCCTGGACTGAGAGCCACTGAGTGCGGAGACAGAAATCCATACCCCTCAGCGGGCTTGTTCTCCCTTGGGCCTGGCAGCTCGCTGACTTCAGGCAGAGCCAGGGGAAAAAAACTGACTTCACAATCTCCCTACTCAATCCCACCCAGAAAAGTCACTCGCCTGCAGGAGATTTTAACTGTGGCAGCAATATTGAGTGTGTGGGCAAGGACTTAGAAAGCAGGCAAAACTTAAAAAAACAGAAACAATTACACCCTCCTGAGGCACAAAGAGATTGGATTCAAGAGAGAGGCTGGCAATGAATGGTCTGAGGAGGGATTGGGGCGCCGCCATTCTTCTTCTCCCTGCATCCACTAAGGCGGGGCCTCAGAGAGCAGCCCCTGAGACCTGACCTAACTATGCCAAGCCACGCCCATCTGTGCTGGAGAGCTGCTGTGTTTTTGCTTTTACTTTAGTTGTTTTTTTCTTAATATGTTTACTTTTTAATTTTTTCCCCTGTATTCTCTTTTCTAGTTTCTTATTTCCTTCTTTTCTCCTTTCCCCCTGGAGTTTGGGAAAGACCAACATTTAGGCACTGCTGTGCTTAGATCAACTCTTACCATACAGATAGTTTTTCCTTTATCTCATCCTTATCTCCACTCCCCCTCAGGTTTTAAGTTCTCAGTCTGTCCTTTATCTCAGGCTGTCGCTGTCCCCCTACTCCCCGCCTGCATTTTCTTTCTTTTTTTTCCCCCTCTCTTTTCTTTCCTGTCCCTTTTTTTCTTTCCCATTTTGGTTTGCTTCTTTACTTGTTCTGTCAGTGCATTTGTGTGCTTGTGTTCTCTGTGTGTTTATCTCTCTGTTTTCCTTTTCATGGCTACCTCAAGAAACAACCCAAAGCACACATAGTGGAAAGTCCCAAATATCGCAGAGTAGGGAAATAAATTAATCAGAGGCATAACAAGAGAAACTGAGAGACACAATTAAAAGAACATCTCCTGAAATGACATACTCTAGGCACTCAAAAAGCCTCCTTCAATAGAGGAATACTAATAGACGCACAGTGCACAATGAGCTTTTAAAACTGACAAGAGACAGAAAGCTAGCCAAAATTATGAAATGAAAGATCTCTCCTCTAAGGAAACTCCAGGCAAAAATCACAGCTACAGAACTGCTCAAAACAGACATAAGCAACTTAACTGAACAAGAGTTTAGAACAATTGTCATAAAATTAATCTCTGGGATTGAAAAAACCATCAGAGAAGCTATTAATACACAGACTAGGGACCTTCAAAATAGCTGTGAGAAGTTAAAAAGGCTATAAATGAGGTGAATAATAAAATGCAGGCTACCACTGCATGGATTGAAGAAGTAGAGAGGAGAATAGGTGAATTAGGAGACACACTTATAGCAAAAGAGGAGGCCGAGAAAAAGAGAGAGAAATTGATACAAGAGCACGAAAGGAGAATCAGAGACCTGAGTGATACAATCAAACAGAACAATGTCCTTTTCATAGGAGTTCCTGAAGAGGAAGATAGACAGAGGTCCTGAAGGGGTGCTGGACCAATTATACACAAAAATCTCCCCAATCTGGGGAAAGAGAAAGATATTGAAATTCAAGAGACATACTGAATTCCCCTAAGATGTAATGTAAACTGACCTTCAGCACGATATATCATAGTGAAACTGGCAAAATATAAAGATAGAGAATTCTGAAAGCAGCTAGGGATAAAACAGCCCTCACATACAAAGGGAAACCTAACAGACTGGTTACCAACCTATCTACTGAAACTTGCCAGAAATGAATGGCAGGAAATCTTCAAACTGATGAACAGGAAGAGTATGCAGTCAAGAGTTCTTTATCCAGCGAGCCTATCATTCAAAATAGAAGGAGAGATAAAGGTTTTCCAAAATAAACAAAAGTTGAGGGATTTCATGACCACCAAACAAGCCCTACAAGAAATCCTAAGAGGGACTCTATGAGGTAAATGTAGCAAGGAATATAAGGTATGAGAGACATCACTCCAAACATGCACTCTACAGGGAACACAATGAATCTAAACCCACATTTTTCAATTACAATAAATGTCAATGGACTGAATGCTCCAGTCAAATGACACAGGGTAGCAGAATGGATCAAAAACCAAAATCCATCTATTTGCTGTCTACAAGAGACTCACCTTAGACCTGAAGACACCTTCATATTGAAAGTAAGGGGATGGAGAAATATCTACCATGCGACTGGATGCCAAAAGAAAGCTGGAGTAGCCACACTTATATCAGACAAACTGGTCTTTAAAATAAAGGCAGTAACAAAAGATGAAGAAGGACATTATATAATAATTACCGGGTCTCTCCATCAGGAAGAATTAACAATTAAAAACATTTATGCGCTGATTTCGGTAGCTCTCAAATACATAAAACAATTAATCACAAACAGAAGCAATCTTATCAATAAGAATGTGCTAATTGCAGGGGACATTAATACCCCACTTACAACAATGGATAGGTCAACCAGACAAAAAATCACTAAAGAAACAATGGACCTGAGTGGCACACTGGAACAGATGAAATTAATAGATACATTTAGAACTCTGCATCTTAAAGCTAGGGAATTCACTTTTTTCTTGAGTGCACATGGCATATTCTCCAAGATTGATCACATACTGGGTCATAAAACTGCCCTCCATAAATACAAAAGAATTGAGATAATACCATGCACATTTTCAGATCACAATGTTATTAAACTTGAAATCAACCACAGGAAGAAGTCTGGAAAACCTCCAAAAATGTGGAGGTTGAAAACTACCCTACTGAAGAATGACTGGGCAAACCAGGCAATTGGAGAGGAAATTAAAAAATATATGGAAACAAATGAAAATGAAAATATAACAATCCAAACCTTCTGGGACCCACCAAAGGCAGTCCTAAGAGGAAAGTTCATTTCAATCCAGGCCTATTTCAACAAACTAGAAAAAGCACAAACTCAAAACCTAACAGAGCACCTAAGGAAACTAGAAAGGGAACATCAAGAGAACTCCAAACCCAGCAAAAGAAGAGAAATTATACAGATCAGGCAGAATTGAACAGGATAGAATCCACAAAAACAATTGAACAGATCAATGAATACAAGAGTTGGCTTTTTGAAAAAATAAACAAAATTGATAAACCTCTAGCTAGGATCCTCAGAAAGAAAAGAGAGAACACTCAAATAGACAAACTCATGAAGGAAAATGGATCTTTTACAAGAGATCCCTCAGAAATACAAGCAACCATCAGAGATTACTATGAAAAATTATATGCCAAAAAACTGCACAATCTAGAAGAAATGGACAAATTCCTAAATGCACATCCACTACCAAAATTTAAACGTGAAGAGATAGAAAATTTGAGCATACCCATAACAAGGGAAGAAATCAAATCAGTTATCAAAAATCTCCAAACGAATAAAAGCCCAGAATGGGATATATTCCCAGGGAAATTCTACCAGACATTTAAAGCAGAGTTAACACCGATCCTTCTCAAGTTATTAAAAAAATATATAAATGGAAGGAAGACTTCTGGACTCATTCTACGAAGCACATATCACTTTGATTCCTGATCCAAACAGAGATCCAACAAAAAAAGAGAACGACAGCCCAATATCCTTAATAAATACGGATGCAAAAATTCTCAACAAGATACTAGCAAATCAAATTCAACACCATATAAAAAGAATTATGATTATGATCAAGTGGGATTCATTCCTGGGTTACAGGGCTGGTTCAATATTCGCAAATCTATCAATGTGATACATCACATTAACAAAGGAAAACAAAAAAAATATGATTCTGTCAATAGATGCAGAAAAAGCATTTCACAAAATACAACATCCCTGCGTAATAAAAGACCTCGAAAAAGTCTGGATAGAAGGAACTTACTTAAACATCATAAAAGCCATTTATGAAAAGCCCACAGCTAATGTAATCCTCAATGGGGAAAAACTGAGAGCTTTCCCCCTGAAATCAGGGACACGACAGGGATGTCCACTCTTACCACTGTTGTTTAACATAGTGCTGGAAGTCCTAGCATCAGCAATCAGACAACACAAGGAAATAAAAGGCATCAGAATCGAGAAAGAAGTCAAACTTTCACTTATCATAGATGACATGATACTCTACATGGAAAACCTGATCGACTGCACCAGAAGCCTTCTAGAACTGATCCATGAATTCAATAAAGTTGCAGGGTACAATATCAATGTACAGAAATCGGTTGCATTCCTATACACCAATGATGAAGCAGCAGAAAGAGAAATCAAGAAACTGATCCCATTCACAATTGCACGAAAAACCATAAAATAACTAGGAATAAACCTAACCAAGGATGTAAAAGACCTGTATGCTGAAAACTATAGAAGACTTATGAAGTAAATTGAAGAAGACACAAAGAAATGGAAAATATTGTTTTTTTTGTCTTAGCCATTGAGACGGGTGTGTGGTGATATTTCATTGTAGTTTTAAGTTGCATTTCCCTATTGATGAGTGATGTTGAGAGTATTTTCATGTGTCTGTTGGGTCTTTATATTTCTCCTTTGGAGAAATTTCTGTTCATGTCTTCTGCCCATTTCTTAATTGTATTATTTGGGTTTTGGGTAATTTATTGTATAAGTTATTTATATATTTTGGATATTAACCCTTTATCAGATATGTTATTTGCAAATATCTTCTCCCATTCAATAGGTTGCCTTTTAGTTTTGTTGATTGTTTCTTTCTCTGTGCAAAAGGTTTTTATTTTTATTTAGTTCCAATGATTTGTTTTTGCTTTTATTTCCCTTGCCTCAGGAACCACATCTAGCAAAATGTTTCTACAGCTGATATCAGAGAGATTACTGACTGTACTCTCTTTAAGTATTTTTATGGTTGAAAAATGTCTATTTGTAACTAGTGCACATTTTAAAACGGGATTTTGTGGTGAGTTGCATGAGTTTTTATATATTTTGGATATTATTTCTCAGATATCATAATTTTTATTTGATAGTGTTTCTGATCTTTTTTACCTTACTTTTTGATATTGGAGAACTGCCTCCCATTGGTCCCCAGAAAGAGGACAGTACCAAATGGCAGAGTACAATGATGGTCTTCATTATAACAGACTGACAATGGACAGAAAATATATTATAAAGGTCAATCCAAGCCATACAATTTGAATGTGCATAATAATAAAAATGGCAGTCAAAACAATAATGGTACATTCTGATATTATATTAATGATAACAGGATTTACATTTATAATTGTTGTCCCCTTGCTATAGCTATACTGACTCATTTATCTTCATGGCAACCTATGAGAAGCAGCTATTATTTTCTGACTTTCAAGATCAGGGAACTGAGGCACAGTGAGGGCAGGGCTAGCAAATTTCAAGGCTTAGATTTGAACACAAGATATGTGACCCTTGAGTAAATACATGTAACCAATAAATGCTACTAATGCTTATATCTTAAAATACAGTCTTACATTAATCACAGTAAAGCAAAAGATGCAAGAGAGAAAGAAACAAAACTAAGGTACTGTATTAGTTTCCTTGGAGTGCTGTAATAAAAAATCAGAAATTAGTGTCTTAGTGCAACATAAATCAATCACTCACAGTTCAGGATGCTAGAAGTCTGAACTCAAAATTATAGTAGGCCTTGTACATTGAGGCACTAAAGAGAAACCTTCCTTGTCTCTTTCTAGTCTCTGATGAGACCATCAAAACTTGATGTTTCTTGCTGGCAAAAACTTAACTCCAGTCTGTTCCCCTGTCATCACATGTTCTCCCCATCTGTCATTGCCTCCAATGGCATTTCAATTTTCTTATATTGTCATAAATAATATTGGCTTAGGGTTGCTGCCAATGATCTCATCTAAGGTTGCATTCATAGGTACCTGGGATTAGAACCTCAACATTATTTTCGGGGAAAATACAAAGAAATAACAGTCATATTTATTTCCCCTCTTAGTAGAAAACAGTACTTCAATAATCCAGAGGATGAATTTAAAAAATAAAATAAATAGAGGGTAGTACATACTTTCGGACTCATCCCACTATGCTCATAGAAATGATGAAAGGCACTCTATCACATGTCTGGCCTATGATTCTTATAGGTGAATGAATCATCATGAAATTCTCAGGTTTTGTCACAAGCAAGGTTCCATTTACACAGATACTTCTTTTTTAGCCTATGCTGCAGCAAGGAATTGAACTACTCAGATTAGATACATCCTGGCTGGTTTTTTTTAACATTTATTTATTTTTGAGAGACAGAGCACAAGTGGGGGGAGGCAGAGAGGGAAGGAGACACAGAATCTGAAGTAGGTTCCGGGCTCTGTGCTGACAGCTCAGACAAGGGGCTCAATCTCATGGACCATGAGATCATGACCTTAACTGAAGAGGGGTGCTTAATTGACTGAGCCACCCAGGCGCCCCACTTTTTTTAATGTTTAAAGAGAGAGACAGACCAAGTGGGAGAGGGGCAGAGAGAGAGGGAGACACAGAATCTGAAGCAGGCTCCAGGCTCTACGCTGTCAGGACAGAGTCTGGCATGGGGTTCAAAACCATGAACACACGATCATGACCTGAGCTAAAGATGGATGCTCAACCGACTGAGCCATCCAGGTGCCCCATCGTGGGTGAGTTCTGCATCTTGGTATTGCCTCAATGTCTTTGTGCTTTAGAGCATTTACTTTGACTCTAGGCCAAGAGAATGCTGCTGAACAATCACAAGTGATATGGGAGCAGATGACTCCACCATGGCCAGACCCACAGACACCAACAAAGCTTTCAAGACAGAGCCAGAAGTTTTGGAGTTGGCACATCATCAGAAAGCCCTGGATGATATCAAAGAGGATCTCATGGCCAAGACCTCCACTTTCAAGGCATGAACAAAAGATAGTCACAGATCTCTTGTTTTTTAATACCACTGAGTAATTAGCTAGGTCAGAAAATCAGAGAAGATCTTAACCTTCTAATATTCATGTAAGCTGGAGCCTCTCAGAATAAAAACAAGAATACAGGAATTGGCAGGTGTGCAGCAAGGATTGTTCTTGTCTCAGCTGGGATCCCCTTTATGTTTGAAGCTAGCAGCTGCATGAGTACCATGTGCTGTGTGACTTAGCCAGAAATATATATTTTTGAAATGTTTTAGATTTTCTATGTGGTGACTCCAGTAAAGAAAATCAAAAGATGTGGTATTCATATACAATGGAATGTTGCTCAGGCATCAAAAAAGATTGAAATCTTGCCATTTGCAAAAATGTGAATAGAACTTGAATGTATTATACTAAATGACATAGTCAGGCAGGGAAAGACAAATATCATATGATTTCACTCATATGTGGTATTTAAAAGATAAAAAAGATAGACATAGGTGAAGGGAAGGAAAAATAAGATAAAAACAGAGGGATAGAAACCATAAGAGACTCAAATACAGAGAACAAACTGGGGGCTGCTAGAGGGGAGGTGGGTGGGGAGATGGGCTAAATGAGTTATTGGCATTAAGGAGGGCACTTGTGTGATATACGTTATATGTATGTGATGAATCATAGGGTTCTATTCTTGAAACCAATATTATACTGTATATTAACTAACTTGAATTTAAATAAATTAATTTTAAAAAGAGAAAATCAGAGAAAGAGGGAAAACTGAAGCTAGTGATATAACAATACTTAGAAAAAATCTGTCTGTGGAAAAAGCATTGCCAATTATACCTAATTATTATGTGCAGTCTGACTTTTAACTAAACTCTTATTTTCTTGATATCGAAATTCCCTGCATATTTCCATTAATTTTTGTTGGTATTTTAATACCTTGATTCACACAAATAAGGTATTTTTAATGTTTATTTATTTTTGAGAGAGAGCATTAGCAGGAAAAGGCAGAGAGAGAGGGAGACATAGAATCCCAGTAGGCTTCACACTACCAACACAAAGCCCTATGTTGGGCTCAGACCCACAAACTGTGAGATCATGACGTTACCTGAGTTGAAATCATAGGGCATCTTCATTACCAAAACTGTAAGATATATGGATGAACAAAGTGAAGCTCCTTGTGTTGTTCACTTTGAGCCTACAGAATGACATATAGAACAAATCCATCAAAACATTATTCAAATAAACACCCTTCAGAGTGAATACTCAGATCCAGGACAGACTTACTCAATCTTCTATGTGTCTTAATAATTTTCAGCAAAAATCAGTGACCCTGAACTCTGCCAGGTTCACAAATTCCTTTGGGATTATGAAAATTTAATTAATGTGAGGTCTTGATGTGGAATTTGGAATATATTAAATCCATTGAAAAATGGTGCTGTATGGTGTACGGCTACTCAGCTGAGGTAAAGACCTCATTTCTGGATAAAAGAGAGTTTATATATCTATGTAAGAAGGGAGAGATGGCAATTGCTGGCAGACACGGTTAGGGATTGCCGAAGAATAATTCCATCTGGATTAACTGTCCCGAAGAAATGGCAGATACCATTTGTCTACCAAGATGTAAGTGTAATTTGCATGTTGAATGCTATAATCAAGAACAAAAAACCCTTGACTCCACAAATTAAACCATCCTGTTTTCTCATTAAAAAACATTTGAAGTGTGTGTGGGGTGTGTGTTTGTGTGTGTGTGTGTGTGTGTTCTATGCCCGTCTGTCTCTACTACCTGCAGTATACACTCGCCTGCATCTTAATCTCAGTTGAAACTGGAGCTGAATCTCCAATCTCAGATTCAGATAGCCAGAATATGTGTCTTTTTTATAGCTTAGAAAATCAATGATTGTGCAGAGCTTGTTTCAGTTATGTGAAAATCTAGAAAACTGGCTGATCCCATGAAGTCAAACTCCCAGCTCCCATTCTCTTTTCTCCTTTTGGAGTCCCCTTGTCTGAGACTCTCAGAATTGCCATCCTGGGTCTCAATACCAGGTAACATCACATTCAGCTCCATTTTTGTTGTTTTATTTAAATGTTGCAAACTAATGTTTTGCAAATAAATGTCACAAATAAATACAAATGCTTATTTGAATGTTGCAAAGATTAAAACATTATTAAACTGTTTACTGTGATACCAATTTTGCTTGGAAAATTCATATGTATATAAAATTATTATATTATCTGGTGACCCCAAACTACATTGTGTTCATTGATTTATCTCTTTCCTCATCATTGTCAGCTGATGTACAGTTTGGACTATACAAAGCATCCTTACCAGAGAACATCCATGTCCAAACTCCCAAGATCTTCTCCCACCCTCTGTCTGCTATCTCCTGTCCATGGCACAGGACACACCTACCTAGACCTCATTCTGACACCCCATCCTTTCTCAATCACCTACTCCCAGTCTTGCCCAGAACTGAACTGTCCTTCACACATTTGCCACAGATTGCCAAGGCTGCCACTGCCACTAGTTGTTTCATCTATTGCAGGCCCTGGACTATATGTTTTTAACATATTCTTTTACACTTACCACTTTTTCAGAAAGAATTAGAATGATTCTGTATACATTCCAATCCTGGTTTCTGGGGGGAGATTATTGCTTTTTTTGTATGTTTCTTTTTTCCTTCTCCTTGCAGATACTACTTAGGGGAGAAGTTTGATGATGGTTGTAAGTTGGTGTCACCTTGTGACAAAAGGCTGAACTTCAGCTTGGACAGCATGGAGCAGGAAAGGGGAAGAGACTGTGACCCAAACTCACCAGACAGGGCTTTCTAGAGATCAGGATGGAAAGGGGGAATTCCTTGAGTACAGTATATTTATAGCCTCTTTGTGGAATCTTCACATAACCAGACTCATACAATAAGTGATCTTTTATGTATTCAGCATCTTTTTCATGGCTTAATGTTTGCAAGTTTCATCCATATTATAGCATGTATCAGTACTTTATATCTTTTTATCACCAAATAATATACCACACTTTATTTATTCATTAATTAATTGGTGGATATTTGGGCTTTTCCACTTTGGGTAATTATGAAATCATGTGCAAGTTTTTCTATGGACATGTGTTATCATTTGTCTTGGCTGTGTATCTAGGAATGGAATTGCTGGGTAACAGAAGTGTTTGAGGAAAAACCAGACTGCTTTTATGTCCCTGACAGTGTCGAGGAGTGCAGGCATGGTCTGTCATTTTTTGTCCACATTAGACCATGGTTATGGGTTTTTAGAAAGAATACCATAGAGTTGATGTGTCCTTCTTGACATGTCATATCTGGGAAGACATGATAGCCACATAAGTCACTGGGTCAGTATGGATGTTGGCCTTTGTCACAGAGTTAAGAAGGTGTTTCTCTAGTTTCCCCAGTGTACAGTAACTGTTTTCCATCACCTAATCTATTCTTTTTTAAGTTTATTTATTTATTTATTTATTTATTTATTTAAAGAGAGAGTGAGTGAGCAAGTGGAGTAAGGAGCAGACACAAAGAGAGAGAGAATCCCAATCAGTTTCAATGCCATCAGCAGAGAGCCTGATGCAGGGCTTAATCCCATAAACTAGGATATCATGACCTGAGCCAAAATCAAGAGTTGGTCACTTAACTGACTGAGCCACCCACGCACCCCACACCTACTCTATTCCTTAGAATTGAGGCACTAAGTCTAAGTTGCCTTCGGGAGTGGTATGTCGAATTAAAGTTTACCTCATGGAGTCAGGTTATCTACATATATTATTTAATATATTTCATAAAAATAATATGTGTCTTCTACCCATTTTTATTAATTTAAATATTCATATCAGTATTTATATCATAATTAACATGTATCTATTTTGCAGGTTATTTTTTTATTTTTTTTATATTTACTTATTTATTTATTTATAGAGAAAGTGCAAGCGAGAGAGGGGCAGAGAGAGATGGAGACATAGAATTTCAAACAGGCTCTGAGTATCAGCACAGAACCAAACATGGGGCTAAATCTCACAAACCAAACTGTGAAATCATGGCCTGGGCCAAAACGAAGAGTCCAAAGTTTAACCGATTGCATCAGCCAGGCACTCCTGCAAGTTATTTTTAATAGACACATCCCAAGAGAAAGCATAGAAATTTCTAATGTGTAGAAAAAGAATTTTCAGTAATACACAAGTCACTATAGTTACCAATACCCATCATTATAAATCACAAGAATTGTATTGTCCAAATATGATATATTAGACAATGCTTTTAGACAATATATTTAACTGTGGCACACCTTGGAATCACATTTAATTTCACATGATTTTATTCTATATTTGGCTTCCTTTAGAAAGAAATGAAAACAGATAAGACAGAGATTACTAAAGTGACCATAAGAAATTATCGCCAACATAAACAATACATCTTTGCAAAACTATTTTCAATAAAGCAAAAGTATGAGATACTGACAAAATCAGAACAGAATCTCTAGGAACTATGGGACAACCATAATGGGTATAACTTACATATTGTGAATTCCAGAAAGAGAAGAAAGAATGGAACAAAAGACCTATTTGACACAACGACTAAGAATTTTTTCAACCTAATGACAAGAAAGAATCCTCAAGCCCAGAAACGGCAGATAACACCAAGCTGGATATACACCAAAAAAAAATTATACCTTGCATCTCATTTTCAAACAAAAGAAATGAATGATGAAGAAAAAATACAGAAAGACACCAAGGGAAAAGCACACTTATCTATAGAGGAGAAAAGATAAGAAATATATCTGACTTCTGAGAAACAACGCAAGCAAGAAGAGAAGAAATTAAATACATAAAATGCTAAGAGAAAAAGATTTCTACCAAACTCAAAGTCTGTACCTGCAAAAATTATCCTTCACAAGAGACAACAAAATAAAAATTTTCTCAAAATAAACCCCAAAATTGAGGAACTGTGTTGTCAAACTACCTTGAAAGAAATATTAGAAGTTCTTTTGTGAGAAGGAAAAGTAATCAGGTAAGAAACATGTACCTACATAAAGAAAGGAAAAGTCTTAAATATGTAATAAATAAAGGTAAAATAAAAAATTGTCTTCTTAAATTTCTTAATTGATCTAACAGATAAGTTTCTTCAAAATCTTAAAAGCAACTACATATTTCATTCTACTTGCTTATATATAAATATATATGCTGATGTGCCTGTATGTGAAATGAAATGAAATGAATAACAGCAATGTGTTCAAAGAGACTGCAGAAGGAAGCAGAATTATTTTGTTATTATAAGGAACTTTCCCTGTGAAGCAGTAGGGTATTAGTTGAAAGTCAACAAGGGCAGCCACTAAAAAGGGGGGAAAGGTAAAATTGATATCCTAAAAAAGAAGACAATATGGAATTATATAAAATATGAGGTGTTGGAGTCTCCAGAGGACTGCTGCTCTTGAATCTGGAATAGAAGCTTCAGCAGTCATCAGAACACAGATCCTCAGAACCTGTCTCCTTCAGGCACCCAATATAATCTTGGCCTCTTGTATGAGGAGCTGCTCAGGGAAAGACGTATCTAGCAATCTCTATGCTTTACTGGTGTAACTATATTCTCTCAACATGCCATGCACTAGGTTAGTGACAATGGCATTGATACAATTAAGTTGTGCTCATAACAACTACATGCTGTAATGGACTTCTCACCAGGGATTTTTTTCTCTCCTTTCCTTGTCTATCCTCTAACAAAAAAAAAAAATGAAAAGGAGTAAGAAGAGGCCTGAATTCAGACAGGCATCCGTTATCCCACAGTAACCACAGGACCATGGGCTTGCTCTTGTGTATCACTTACTGTTCTCAGTGATCCTGTAGGTGAAGCATTCTGATCCCCATTTTACAGAGGGGGAGGCTGGAGCTCAAAATTGTTACCTGTCTTCCCTCTTGTGCCCTTGCCTTTAGAGGAAAGCAGTTCCAGGACATCCCCTGGAGCAGCACCCACACTCACTAGAACCAGGAAGGACCCCAATGGCTTTACCTACAACCAGGGCACCAAGACCCAAAGTGGGATAGAGGTGACTAGGCACCCCAGGGCATATCAATTTGCACTGTATAGGCTACAACCAAAGCTGAGTCCCAAATATGTGAAGGTAAGACATGCTATTCATTCTAATGTGCTTTCAAATGAAGCTGGAGGACCATAGGGAGGGGAAGGAGGAAAGAGAGCTGGGGAGAGAGAGGGACACAAATCATGAGAGACTATTGAATATGAAAACGAACCGAGGGTTGAAGGGGGATGGGGAGGGGAGAAAGGGGAGATGGTCATGGAGGGGGGCATTTGTGGGGAGAAGCACTGGGTGTTACATAGAAACCAATTTGACAATAAACTATTATTTTAAAAAAAGAGTAGGTAGTTGAAGAAAACATTAAACATTTACCTGTAACATATTTCTTTCATTATTCTACAATTAAGGCAAACCACCAAACTTATCCAGAAGATAAAGTACTTCAAATTATAATAAAATGCTTTAAACTGTCAAAAAAAAAAAAAGAGTTGACACTTAACTGACTGAGGCATCCAGGCACCTCAAATTAGCACATTTCTTAAAGATTAAAGAATATGTATATTGTTATTATGAATTATCTGTTCGTATCATTTGGTCATTTCTTTATTCATTAGTAAGATTTTATTCCATATCCAGCATATTAAGTGGAGTAGTTGAGAAATTTAGTATAAAAGTACCACTAGAAGAAAACAACAAATATTTTATATAAATAAAATGAGTGAGCACATGAAACATGTGATCTAGTGTAAGACTATATCATTTCTATTATTTTATTATCTATGTAACATAAATGAGCCCAAATGATCGTAACACATTGATTATATAGGTTAATGTAAACGCACTGAACTCACCTAGTAAAACTATTTGTAAATTGCTTATGATAGGAAAACCCATAACCTATGCTTCTTCCAGAGATATGACTAACACGAAGGAATTCACATACATACACTTTTTCTTAATTTTAGAGAGAGAGAGTGAGCATGTGTGGGGGAGAGGCTCAAAACAGAGGCTGATGCAGGGCTTGATCCCATGACCCTGGGATCATAACATGAGCTAAAATCAAGAGTTGGATGCTTAACCAACTGAGTCACACAGGTGCCCTGATACACTAACAATTTTAAAAGAAAGGAATATATATCAAGAATTGCCAACAACAAGAAAAGAAGTGTTATAATTTTGGTATTTGAGAAAGTAAAATTAGGATTTAAATGGATTTAAAAAGACAAAAATTAATTTTTCATGTTAATAGCTAAATTGCACAAGGAAGATGTGTAATATTTATACTTATATACACAATAACATGATAAAAGTATTCATATGGCAAAAACTACATTAGGTACAAAGGGCAACAGGAAGAAACACACTGATAATGGATGATTCTAATACACTTTTCTCAATCCATAAATGGTCAACTGGAGATACTTTTAGTCATTCTAGAGGAGAAAGAAACAACATAATCTCAAGGGTGGATCTAATAGGTAGAGATACTGAATTGTGATCTCTATTAGACAAGACACTTTTCAGAAGACCATGGAATATTCATGAAAATGGATTCTATTTGAGATTCATAAACAGGGACACCTGGGTGGCTCAGTCGGTTAAACATCTGGCTTTGGCTCAGGTCATGATCTCACGATTCGGGGGTTCGAGCCCTGCGTTGGGCTTTGTGCTGACAGCTAGCTCAGAGCCTGGAGTCTGCTTCGGATTCTGTGTCTCCCTCTCTCTCTGATCCTCCCCTGCTCACGCTGTCTCTGTCTCTCAAAAATGAGTAAAAAACATAAAAATTAATTAATTAATTAAAAAAAGAGATTCATAAACAAGTCTTGGGGCCAAATGGAAATACAGATTATAATTTTTAGGAAGATAATAGTAATTAAAACAAAAACACATCGGAATCTATTTACAGGAACTGTCAGAGACTTTTTGACACATTAAATATCTAGATGAGGGGTGCCAAGTGAGCAAAATGGTTGAATGGGGTGAAAAGGTACAAATTTCCAGCAATAAAATATGTCATGGTGATGTAATGTTCAGCATGGTGACTAGAGTTCTATGGTTAATAATATTGTCTTGCATATTTGAAAGTTAATAAGAGTGTAGGTTTTAAGAATTCTATCACAAGACACAAAGATGATAATTTTTTCAGGTTCTCTTACAATGACCACATAAGAGTCATGCTGTAAGAAGCAGCAACCTCTCCTCTTCCTCTCTGCTGTCTGCTCAGCAGCTACAAAGCAACAACCATGTGTGAATTCATCTCCATACATGATGGCCAGGTTGGTGTTCAGATTAGCAATACCTGCTGGGAACTCCTTCAACACACTTTCTAGTGAGATTGGTACTGGCAGGCATGTGACTTGGTTCCCAAGGGTATAAATGCTGTCATTGCCACCATCAGGACCAAGCATACCATCCAGTGTGTGGACTGGTGCCCCACTGCTTCAAAGTTGTCATTAATTACTAGCCTCCCACTGTGGTACCTGGTGGAGGAGAACTATTCAACGTATAGCAAACTGTGTGCATGCCGAACAATACCAGAGCCATTCTTGAGGTCTGGGTTGGCCTGAAGCACCAGTTTGACCTGATGCATGCCAAGAATGTCTTTGTTCACTGGTATGTGGGTGAGGGCATGGAGGAAGGAGAGTTGTGTGAGGTATGTGAGGACATGGCTTCCCTTGAGAAGCATTAAGAAGTTTGTGTAGCTTTTGTTGAAGGAGAGGGTGAAGAAGAAGGAGAGGAATACTAAAGTTAAAAATGTCACAAAGATGCTGCTTTTACAAGAAAGCCCATTCTGGTTTTTTTTTACATTTTATTTATTTTTGAGAGAGAGAGAGAGAATAGGAAGGGCAGAGAGAGAAAGAGACACAGAATCTGAAGCAGGCTCCAGGCTCTGAGCTAGAGGTCAGCACAGAGCCTGACACGGGGCTCAAACACACAAACTATGAGATCCTGACCTGAGCCTAAGTCGAGCGCTCAACATACTGAGCCACCCAGGTGCCCCCAAGCCTATTCCGTTTTAAAGATTGAAAAGTTGTGCTCTGATCAGTTAATTTGTATGTAACAGTTGTATAATTTCTGACCTATATTTTAAAATACAATGCTTCATTAGAGACCCAAGCTGTCCATTACTCTGATGGGTTTGAAAAAGGATTACCTGTCTTAAATGAAATATGTATATAACCCTGTGAGGTGATGTATTGATTAACACCTTAGCTAGAATTATTGTAGAAATCATCTTGCAATATATACATATATCAAATCATTACACTGTATCTCTTGAACTTATGCAATGTTGTATATCAACTATATCTTAATAAAATTAGAGAAAAAACCAAATATGTATACCATTAAAAATGAAAATATAGCAGTTGGGATGGAAAGGCAGCAAAATTTGGAGCTATGATTAAATAGCAAATACTGTGCTGGAATCTGGAGAGTGAATTCCCCTCGAGCTCCTCACAGTGCTCCCTTCATTGTAAAAATAAGCTCTGTGTGTGTGTGTGTGTGTGTGTGTGTGTGCACTGTACAGACACGCATTATATATAGGCACACATACTGCAAATATGTGCATTTATATAGCTGCATATTATATGTACACATATATGTAACACATATATATGAATGTATGTATGCAAATACAATGTTAGATTAGCAGGTTGGAAGAGGAGAATACCTATTGTGTTATGTGTATGTGTGTGTGTGCCCATCTGTTTGTAGTGAAAACATACAAAGAAATAGTATATGTTGCTTAGGGAAGCTCTCATTTTGAGTAAAAGGATAAAGAAATGCGTAGGAATGACAATCTTCTCATCTGGATAGTGACTTTCTTTAAGGGAGAAAGAAGGAAGTGCAAATATTTTTCTTAATCTGAATTAATTTCATAGTTTACTATGCTTTTCAGTGAATATTTCATAATTCACAGAAGTTTTAGGGTATGCAGTTCAATCATAAATATAATCCATACATATTTTAGCAAATATTTAACACTGAGCCAAGTGAAATAGGTATCAAAATAGCAAAAATTAGTAATCTAATCATTACTGAAAGACACATTTGGCTATTTCATTCTATAACAGTTTTTTTAAAGTAATGGATGTACATACATGTACTATATATGCATTATATATGCAATTCGAATAGCTATTATCACGTCATACATAAAGACTAGTATCCCATGTTTTCTGTGTGTTACTTATATCTTAAGTTCAATTGTAAGTACTCAAAACTGGATTAAGCGTTCTGATTGTTGGCAAAGATAAAATATGTTCTAACATATTTTAATAAGCCCTTTACTAGATGGGGTGCCTGGGTAGCTCATTTGGTTGAGCATCTGACTCTTGATTTTGGCTCAGGCCATGATCTCACTGTTATGAGACTGAGCCCTGAGCCCAGCAATGGGCTCCATGTTGGGAGTGGAGCCTGCTTAAGATTCCCTTCTTCTCCTTCTGTCCCTCCCCTGTCTCTGTCTCTCAATAAAACAAACAAAAACAAATAACAACCCTTTACTAGATGACCCAACCCAAATTATTTTTAATACATCTGATTGGAAATGCCATACCTGTAGCAAATAAAATAATGTTATATGCCTGGGTCTACTCATGAGATTTGTATAGACTTCTTTTTTTCTGTATTAAACTGGTCTATCCAAAATTTATAAAAGTAGAGGCTCATGGAACATTGTAATATTTGGTAATGTAATTCTCCTTATAATTCATCCTTTGGCTAATGGTAGGGATAGTAGTAGTGGTTAGTAGTAGGAGGAGGAGGAGGAGGAGGAGGAGCAGTAGAAAAAGTAATAAAAGACACCAAAGACTACAGGGAATGTAACAAATAAATTGCTTAATTTAGTTCATTCAACCATCAAGTAATAGTGTAGATATTTACATGGTGTATAAGCTTTGCTGATATTGATTTATAGGATAAATTACTTGAAGATGGTGGAAATGAGGGTGCAAATAACAGCCTTTTTATTCTGGTTAATGTTTCTGGACTTTTTACCTTCCACTTTGACAGTGAATAACACCTTACTTTTGCCACCAAAAGAAGACAGGACAGAAAAACAGAATATCAAGATAGGTGTGTTGTAAAACAGACTGAAATCAAGAGATTTGAGTCTCAAATACCAGATGGGTCCCAGCCTAAGGGACTGTAGGCAGTCACTTAGCATGTGCAGGTCTTAGCTTTAACGCAGAGAAGATGGTACATCCAATGATTCAAGATGGGGACTTTAGATTCAAATAGAGTTTCTGATCAACTTGAGAATATTTAATTTCATGACCTTTAGCAAATGTTTCATGATTGTTAGTTTCATGATCTTTAGCAAATGCTAAGTCCTATGTGAAACTCTCATGTAGTAAGTAAACATCATACATGCATGCATAGAGAATGAAATAGGAGGATATACACAAACGTAATTTTATATGTACATTTTATCATAAAAATATATATAATGTATATGATAAATAGTGGGATTGATGATTAGTTATGTAGTTTATCTGGGAGTAAATTTTTTTCCACATTTATAAATTGATATGAATCATTTAAAAATCATATATAAGTTCTTGGAAACATTTCTTGGTATAATACGTTTTAGACAGAAATCATAAAAATAATGTAACATGTTTATATCCACCTATCAATTAATGAAATATTACATATACATTTGTGACACTTTTAAAGTACTTTTCTAAGCCTATGAAAGAAATTGAAGAAGACACAAAGAAATAGAAAAACATTCCATGCTCATGGAATGGAAGAATAAACATTGCAAAAAGTCATTATTACCCAAAGCAATCTACACATTCAATGCAATCCCAATCAAAATTTCACCAGCATTCTTCTCAAAGCTAGAACAAACTCTCCTAAAATTCATATGGAACCACAATAAAACCCTAATGGCCAAAGTAATATTGAAGATGAAAACCAAAACGAGAGGCATCACAAACCCAGACTTTAGTCTCTACTACAAAGCTATCATCATCAAGATAGTATGGTATTGACACAAACACAGACACACAGACCGATGGAATAGAATAGAGAACCCAGAACTGGACCCACAAATGTATGGTCAGCTAACCTTTGATAGAGCAGGAATGAGTAACCAATGAAAAAAAAAGACAACCTCTTTAACAGATGGTGCTGGAAGAGCGGGACAGCAACATGCAAAAGAATAAAACTAGACCACTTTCTTACCCCATACACAAAAATAAACTCAAAATGGCTGAAGGACTTGACTGTGAGACAGGAAACCATCAAAACCCTAGAGGAGAAAGCAGGAAACAGCCTCCTTGACCTCAACCGCAGCAATTTCCTACTCGATACACCCCCAGGGCCAAGAGAATCAAGAGCAAAAATAACTCTTGGGACTTCATCCAAATAAAAATATTCTGCACTGCAAAGGAAACAACAAAACTAATAGGCAAACGACAGAATGGGAAAATATAGTTGCAAATGACATATCAGATAAAGGACTGGTATCCAAAATCTACAAGGAACTCACCAACCTCCACACCTGAAAAATGAAAAAATCCAGTAAAGAAATGGGAAGAAGACATGAATAAACATTTCTCCAAAGAGGACATCCAGATGGCCAACAGGCACATGAAATGATGCTCAGCGTCACTCATCATCAGGGAAACACAAATCAAAACCACATTGAGATACCACCTCATTGCTGGTCAGAGTGGCTAAAATGAACAAATCAAGAGATTGTAGAGGCTGGTGAGGATGTGGAGAAAGGGGCACCCTCCTATACTGTTGGTGAAAATGTAAACTGATACAGCCACTCTGGAAGACAGTGTGGAGGTTCCTCAAAAACTGTCCATAGAACTCCCTTATGACCCAGCAATAGCACTGCTGGGTATCTACCCAAAGGATACAGAAGTGCTGATGCATAGGAGCACATGTACCCCAATGTTCGTAGCGGCACCTTCAACAATAGCTAAATCATGGAAACAGCCTAAATGTCCATCACCTGATGAATGGATCAAGAAGATGTGGTATATATACACAACGGAATACTACATGGCAATGAGAAAGAATGAAATCCGGCCATTTGTAGCAAAGTGGATGGACCTCAAGGGTGTCATACTAAATGAAGTAAGTCAGGCGGAGAAGGGCAGATACCATATGTTGTCATTTATAGCTCTAACAGGAGAAACCTAATAGGAGACCATGGGAATGGGAAAGGGCGGGGGGAAAGAGTTGGGGAGAGGGAGTGAGGCAAATCATGAGAAACTTTTGAATGCTGAGCACAAACTGAGGGCTGAAGAGGGAGGGGGAAGTGGAAGGGTGGTGATGGTCATAAGGAAGAACACTTGTGGGGAAGAGCACTGGGTGTTATATGGAAACCAACCTGGTAATAAAGTATAAAAGAATAACCATATTATCATGTCGATAGATGCAGAAAAAGCATTTGACAAAATACAGTATCCTTTCTTAATAAAGACCCTCAAGAAAGTCAGGATAGAAGAAATACCCTTAAACATCATAAAAGCCATTTATAAGAAGCCCACCACTAATATCATCCTCAATAGGAAAAAATAGAAAACGTTCCCCCCGAGATCAGGAACACGACAGGGATGTCCACTCTCACCACTTTTGTCTAACATAGTACTGGAAGTTCTAGCATCAGCAGCCAGACAACGAAAGGAAATTAAAGGCATCAGAATTGGCAAAGATGAAGTCAAATTTTCTTTTTTGGCAGATGACATGACACTCTACATGGAAAATCTGGCAGACTCCATCAGAAGCCTATTAGAACTGATCCACGAATTCAGCAATGACGCAGGGTACAAAATCAATGTACAGAAATTAGTTGCATTTCTATACACCAATAATGAAACAACAGAAAGAGAATCAAGAAACTGATCCCATTCACAATTGCACAAAAAAAACATAAAATACCCAGGAATAAACCTAACCAAATATATAAAAGATCTGTATGTTTAAAACTATAGAAATCTTTTGAAGGAAATTGAAGAAGACACAAAGAAATAGAAAAACATTCCATGCTCATGGAATGAAAGAATAAACATTGTTAAAATGTCATTATTACCCAAAGCAATCTACACATTCAATGGAATCCCAATCAAAATTGCACCAGCATTCTTCTCAAAGCTAGAGCAAATTATCTTAAAATTCGTATGAAACCACAAAAAACCCCGAATAGCCAAAGTAATATTGAAGATGAAAACCAAAACGGGAGACATCACAATCCCAGGCTTTAGCCTCTACTACAAAGCTGTCATCATCACGACAGTATGGTATTGGTACAAAAACAGACACATAGACCAATGGAATAGAATAGAGAACCCAGAACTGGACCCCCAAATGTATGGCCAATTAATCTTTGACAAAGCAGGAAAGAGTATCCAATGGAAAAAAGACCACCTCTTTAGCCAGTGGTGCTGGGAGAGCTGGACAGCAACATGCAGAAGAATGAAACTAGGTGGGAAGGGGGCAAGATGGCAGAGAAGTAAGGAGCCCCATTACCTCCGACCACCCACAATTATCAAACTGAGAAGAATTAAAAAGCCACAGATCTCTGATCTCCGAGAACGGAGGTGTGCGAGCAGATCCCTTATCGACAGCGGTCTCACGGTTGCCTGAGTAAGTGAGTGTGAACCGGGACCAGAGACTTTAGGGGAGGGAGCGCCGGCTCCGGAGACAAAGCGCCGAGCACGGAGAGGCTGGGCGCTGGGCCCGCTGAAACCCGCGTGTCCCCAGGCGCACCGCTCCTAGCCGGGCGGGGCGGCCGGGAGACCGGAGGCGGACAGGTCAGCGGGGAGCGGCACAGTGCGGGGCAGCCGAGAGAGAGAGAGAGAGAGAGAGAGAGAGAGAGAGAGAGAGAGAGAGCGAGCGAGCCCGGAGGCCCACAGATTCCCCGACAGTCGCTCACGCCGGGCGTCCAGAGGCGCAGGGACCCTCACAGCCACGCGCGGTACCGCCCGGCAAGGCAGGAGAGACCAGGGGAAGACAAGTAGAGACTGAATCCCCCACAGCACAACCCCCGCAGAGAGACTCAGCCTGGGACTGAGGGCCGCTGAGCGCTGAGGGAGAGACCCGTCCCTTCAGCGGGGGCGTGCAGTCGGGCCAGGCAGCTCA